>JAOPHQ010005168.1:0-7500 GCA_030340625.1 Merluccius polli
ACGAACACACACACTGTCATATTTACGCACATAACACACACACACTCACACACTCACTCACATATATATGCACAAACACACACTCCTCACATATTACATGCTTTCTTGCAGGGATAGTGGGAGTCTTTCCTTATCTAAATACTCTAAATTCAGTGTATTTAACTGGCACAATGTAAAAAAGATAGTCCTGATTGTATCGTGATTACGATCTGGGCTTCCCACGATCATGAATACAAGAAAATCGACACTGAACGACTACAGCCTTTTGAAGGCACACGCCTCGTTGTTACACCAAATCTCCAGCTTTACAACACACAGAGCTTGCGGTTGAGCTAACATTAGCCAACTCTAAAAAAGCATTTACTTGTTTCAGAGACATTGAAGCATGCTGAGCCCAAAATTACATTTAAAATCCTTATTTTCCCATAATATCAATGAGTAATCGTCTTTCTAATCGAAATGTCAATCTTGACCCAAATAATCCTGGTTAATGTTTTTGCCAAGATTGACCAGCTCTAACACACACACACACACACACACATACTGTACATACGGTATGCATGTATGCATGTGTGCTACATACACTGCACAGAGCGGCGCCCTGCATGAGTGCGTGTTTATTCACTTATGCACACATATGCACGCACAAACAAACGTATATATATATTTAGCTTTAAAGTTTTTCGAACATGGGGTATATTTATGTGTCTCCATACAAGACCCGGCATGAGTAAACATTTTATTCATGGGCGTTTTGTGTTTACACAAACCCCGCTCTGCATGTTGCAGCTCCTAAACTGAAAGTACCGGGGTTGAACGCAGCACCTTTGTAGATTAGCTGAATGGGCAACAAATACGAGACTCTTTATCGCTAGGATCTCCTGCTTGGCTAATGAGATTAGTGATAATGATGGCCTCTTCTTCTTCTCCTCTGTTGTTAGCTGGTGACCAGGACAAAGAAGGTCTTTGTCGGAGGGCTGTCAGTCAATACCACCATCGAGGATGTGAAGCAATACTTTGACCAGTTTGGAAAGGTAAACCCCTGGGTAGACGCTCCTCCCACAGGCCAAGCTGCCTCCGCACTTCTCCATGACCCGCCGCTGCTGGACGCCTGCTGGTCACAGTCCCTGTGGCGTTTCCCTTTTTTAACCCCTTTTACGGGAAGAATGAGCTAAAGGAAGAAGGGGGAAAGATTTGAAGGGAAAAAAAAAAAACACCACATTGTTTGTCCCTCTGTGCCAGATAGGGTATGAAGTAGTTTGCCTCTCTGTTTTTACCGCTGTGGTTGTTCGATATCCACATTTTCTTTTCACACTAAGTGTAGTCCTGGTGTAGTCTCGTCTTGGGTCCAGCTTGGCTGCCATTAAATTAAATTTGGTAAAAGGCAAATACATGCTGAGAAGACAGATTAGACAGAGAGAGGGAGAGAGAGAGAGAGAGAGAGAGAGAGAGAATAGGGGAAGGAGAAGGAGGAGATGGAGGGGTATTGAAAGGGAAGAAGCACCCCCCATGGAGAGGGAGGGAGGGGCGCTCACAGGGGTTGAAGACCAGAGAAAAGCAGGAATGTTAAGATGGAGAAAGGAATTAGTACAGAAGTACACAAAGGGAAAAACAGGCTTTCCAGCTGACCGGCTTGCCGATGGCTTTTATTAACTCCCATTACTTTATGCTACAAAGATTACATTTACTAACAGAGTAGATTTTCATGTGAAGAAAATGTTTCAGAAAGGCAAAATATATTTGGTGAAAGAGGCCCTGAGTCCTGCGGAGGGGTAATTCATTTATTTGTAGTTTTAGTTTTGTAGTCGAGGAACTAAAGGCCGATGTTGGTATTGTTGCTCTAATACGTACTAATCTAATGCAACAGCTGCCCCTCAAATAGCCCCCCCCCCCCCCCCCCCCCCCCCCGCCAACCTCAGACGCTCACTCCCTCCAATAACACACACTCACACACACACACACACACACACGGTCCCCCTCTCCGCTTGTTGCTGTGGTGACCTGCTTTCCCCCTATTGTCCTGCTGTAATGCGGTGGTGTTTTTTCTTTCTTTGAAAATGGTGTGCACGACAAGTGTGTGTGTATTTGCATGGAAGGAAGCATTGCGCGCCTGTGTGTGTGTGTGTGTGTGTGTGTGTGTGTGTGCGTGTGTATGTGTGTGTGCGCGCGCACGCGTTTGTGTGCGCCTGATTGCATGCATGAAAAGCGCAACAGGGCCATTGCTGTGGAGGAAGGCTAACACAAACACACACATTCATACATGCAAATGCTCTCTCTCTTCCCACACACACACACACACACACACACACACACACACACACACACACACACACACACACACACACACACACATCCAGCTGTCTCACATACTGTCCTGTGTCTTGTTCAACGGTCGTGGAGCATGGTCCTTACAGAAAACACCATTACTTTATCTCTCAAATCCAACGGCTTCTTGTCTTCTTCACTATTTTCCCTCTCTTTCTCCCTCCTCTCTTTCTCCCATTGGGCCCTGATGACCAGTTTTTTTGAACCAGTTTTTTTAGACTATTTATTAATTGAATTACCAGAAAACGTGATATATTGTGATATATATCGTTATCGAGATATTAAATGATATCGGGATTGAAGATTTTGGCCATATCGCCCAACCCCAGATATACATACAGTATAAATAGGGAGTCTTGTGGTGTGTCTCAATTCGCTTACTTCCGTTAGTGCACTTCCATGAAGTACACTATGTTCACTATGTACTTACTTACTGAGTAGTGTGTGAATTTCGACAGGGTAGTGTTGTCTCAAATTGAACACGGCAGTTGTGCACTTACGGGAAATGACGATCACGCCACCATTTGACCGCCAAAATATCTGCCGGCTTGTTTGCTCACTTGAAAAAATCCAAATTAAAGTAAATTAAACGAAAAATGAACGTTCTTTTATTTCGACCGCCATTTTCACAAATATCAGTGGCCACGTGGCCAAGACGGCGACCGTTGGGGGTGAGGAAGTGTCCGGCGCTCCCCGCTCCACTTTCTGACTTCCGTTAACGAGTTCGCCATCCGGGTTACTCGCATGTCGCGCATGTCTTCACAATGCTTGTCCGTGTGAACGCAGCCGACGCACTCAAAATAGATAGTGCGGCGTGGAAGTACGGAAGGACGCGAACGGAGACGCCGCGGCTTTGGTCTCGTTGTGTGTGAACTCCCATTCGCATCGCACGCACGCCCGCTGTACGTGTCGCTGATAGCGGGCCGTCCCAGAGTGCATTCCTGCTAAGCGGGAGGTGGTCCTGTCTGTTTGTTGTCGCAGCCGGGGGGGGGGGGGGGGGGGGGGGGGGCCGGGACGCGCAGGTTGGGGATGGAGCGGAGACCCAGAATGGCTGTTTGTTGTTCTGGCCGAGGAGCCGCCCAACCAGGGAAAACACTTGCGTCGCGTTTCAAAGCGAGGAAGACTTTGATGATATGCGGCGCGAAGCGCTCGTCGGTGGACGCGTATCTCCGTTAAAAAACGACGCCGGAGACGGGAGGCGGCGGCGGGGGGGGGGGGCGAAAAACAAATCTGGAACCTGTTGCTGTTTTTTATTTATTTTGCGCCATTCAAGATGTCAGAGTCGCTGGCCTCTGTGTTTTTCCGTGATGCCCCCCCCCCCCCCCCCCCCCCAGCTCTAAAAATAAAACACGTCGAAACATTCAAATGTTTTTCGCCAGGCGGAAAACAAGCTCACTTTGAGCTGCTAGCATCGGAGCTTTTTGATTATCGTCAAGGATACAAAGGGAAAATGTTGAATACGGGCATTCACAAACGATACGCCACAAAATATATACTCCCCTGGACGGCCAAGAGTATGGTTGAGTTGCTGAACATTAAGGTTGAGAAGCCAGGAGCATAGAGGCCAGAATTGACGGGGGGAAAAGTTGGGACTGAGCTCAGCCATGTGAGAGGACGATTAGGAGGCTCCGATGAACACTTTGTCCGCCGTCCTGTTTAGAAAGAAAGATGGAGGGAGGGAGGGAGAGAGAGAGGGAGAGAGAGAGAGAGAGAGAGAGACAGAGAGACAGGGGGAGAGAGAGACAGAGAGAGAGAGAGGGGCTAGAGAACGAGGTGAGAGTGTAGAAGGAGAGACGGCGATAATACAGTTCGGGGTGTGTGTGTGTGTGTGTGTGTGTGTGTGTGTGTGTGTGTGTGTGTGTGTGTGTGTGTGTGTACGCTAGCTCACTTCGTCCGACACGAGCGCGACGCTCGGTTCAGGCGCCGCAACAGAACAGCGGTTCCGCCGTTCAATTATAACTTGCCGTAACTCGTCCGCCATAAGTCCCGATTTACTCCTGACGTTTCTCCAGGCGGGCGCCGGGTCGTTAAGACACGGAGCTGCTGATCAGCACAACCCGGGACCCCCGCAGCTGTCCAATCAGGGTCTGCGACGAGGCCGGCGGACCGGACGCCGCGCTTTTATTCCTTTTGTTGCGCGGCGAGCGCGGGACAGCGCGCGCCGTCGAGCGCGAGTCGAGGCTAGGCGTCATCGCGTTTTTTCCCTTGTGCTAGTAAGGATAACCTTTAAACGCAAGCGCCGCGGGACATTTCAGAGACGCCAGGACAGGAGTACTAACGCATGCATAGGAAACGTCCAGAATAGATGTGGCTAATGCTAACGGGAGTTAGCTAGCGGAGCTGAAACACTACTCTTATGATAACATATTGCCCCGCAGCTGTCTACTGTTAATTTCCTCAGCTCTGTGTGTGCTGTGTCATTGAGTTTGGGGCACTGGAAACATATATCGTGTGTGTGTGTGTGTGTGTGTGCGTGTGTGTCGAATAAAGGACAGTCAAAGCAGGAGCCACTGTGTATGTATGTGCGAGCGTGCGGACAGTATCTGAATGTTTGCATTGAGCGAGAGAGCATAGTGTATAGTAAGAAGAAGAAGAAGAAGAAGAAGAAGAAGAAGAAGAAGAAGAAGAAGAAGAAGCACAGGGGGGATAATTGGGACGCGCGATCACAGACGACGCGCACACACAATAGTTCAGACACTGAATGACGACGCGTCTTTTCACATGAACTTAAGGTCGGAGGTCGGTCTGGCCTTGGCCCCTCCAGAAACTCGCATTACAGCGGCTTGTGTTTCAATACTGTCGGCCATTGGAAATAGCCATGTTAGTCATACTCTGTCGGGGTTTGATCCAAACCCTTGGTCACAGTGTCCCGGATAGCAGGTGTTTTTTAAATGTAACACTTTGCTCCCTGCAAACATGATCTGATTACCTTGCTTTAATGCCAAGGGTATTTCCACAGTGGCACAGGAGCGGCTAACTTTGTGCTATTGAAGGACGAGCAGGTTGTGTGTGTGTGTGTGTGTGTGTGTGAGAGAGAGACAGAGACAGAGACAGAGACAGACAGAGAGACAGTAGGAGCGCTGCAGTTCGGCTCTTCTTCCACTTTCAATCTCTGACTTTCTCTGTTTTTTTTCGGTTGAAGATGTCTAGCGGCAGATTTGAGAGTTGGGAGTTTTTCGTAACAAAAATATATCCTTTACTTCCAGTGCCTCACATCCCCCCCCCTTGAGGCGAATACAGATCGTCTATTTACCTTCATCTACCTATATTGTTTTCCTTGATAAAATAACTATTCACCTTACTTACTTACTGTATATACGTACTTGTTGCCTCTTTTTCCCTAGTAGCCTCTCTTTATTTCTGTGTGACCCACCAACTCTCTCTCTCTACTTTATTTTTTTCCTCTTTTCAATGTCCCCTCCATCTCTCACTGTCTTTCTCTCCTTGTTCTCTCTCCCCCCCCGCCCCCCCCCCCCCCCCCAATCTCCCGCTCTCCGGCTCTGTCTTTCTCTCTTTATTCTCTCTCTCCTTTCTCTCTCTCTCTCTCTCTCTCTCTCTCGCTCTCTCTCTGTCCGTCTCACCCCCCTCGTCCCTCCAAGTTTCTCACTCACTCACTCACTCTTGCTATCTTTCCCTTTGTTTATCTGTCCTTCGGTCCATGAAAGGAGGGTGGGGGGGGGGGGGGGGGGTAGGGCGGGGGGGAGACGATGGCGGGGGTCCCCAACTGAAATTCCTTGCCGGGTCTCCATGGTAATAGTGAACTTAGTGGAGAGGGGAAATAAAGACAGCGAGGGCGAACAAATGAAAGGAAGAAAGGGTGAAGCAGGACATGGCTTGTGAAAAGCCTTTGTGTGTGTGTGTGTGCGTGTGTGTGTGTGTGTGTGTGTGTGTAGAGAGAGAGAAAGAGAGAGAGAGAGAGAGGGCGAGGTACAGTGAGGGAGGAAGAAAGAGGAAAGGAGGACACTTTCTCCTCGAACTTATGATCAGGAACATTCAGTTATTGTAATTCACGCCGGTCGATTCACCACAGCTGCGTTTTTCACCACTTTCTTCCTCTCCTTTCTGCTGCACCCTTCCTATTCTGTTTTTTTCTTTCTTCTTCTCCCTCCTTTGTCACCTGTCCCCTCCCTCCCGCCCTCCCGCCCTCTTTTCCCCTTTCTCTCTCTCTCTCTCTCTCTCTCTCTCTCTCCGTCTCTCTCTCCCTCTCCCTCTCCCTCTCCCTCTCTCTCTCTCTCTCTCTCTCTCTCTCTCTCTCTCTCTCCCATCTGTTTCCCCTTTTCCACTCCAAAGCTAAGTAGGGACAATTGAACCCCATGCTGTGTAAATTGTGTGTGTGTGTGTGTGTGTGTGTGTGTGTGTGGGTGGGTGTGGGAAGGTGGGAGTGTGTGTGTGTGTGTGCGTGTGCGTGTGTGTGTGTGGGTGGTTACGGTGTGGGCGTGTTTTCTTGTGTTGAAGCTCATCTGCTCTTTTCTTTGATTTCATAGGTCGACGATGCCATGCTCATGTTTGACAAAACTACTAACAGACACAGAGGTATGACACACACACACCCACGCACACACACACACACACACACACACACACACAGACACTGTGCGTGCACACGCTACACAAACACTTGGGAAAGTGTTTTTGCATTTCTTGATTATGAAGGAAAAACAATTTTCTTTTCAAACTACACAAACCTCAACGAGATGTGATCATGTGAACTGACAAACACAATTTGTGATGTCACAAATAGAGGCGAAGTGGTGTCTCGCAAAGCGAGAGGAAGGCACCACAAAGCTATCGTAATTAGTTTCCCTTTGGTTGAGCCACTTTTATCTCCCTATGTGGTAAAACCGCTCTAAACTCATACATTAAAAGTCTAAATGATGCGTTCCCCTTTAAGAAGATACAAGGCGTTTGAGACAGGAAGTGTGAGCCCGGGGATTTAAGTTTTGTTTGATCTCTCGTGGTTCTCTCGTGCTCTTGTGTGTGTGTGTGTGTGTGTGTGTGTGTGTGTGTGTGTGTGTGTGTCAGGAAGGGCTGTGGTTGAGGGGACAAGGGGATTACTAGGGCAGGATTGTAGTCCTCACTAGCAGTTGTCGATCCACTTAGCACCACACAGTCCTCAGCTAGCTTAACGTGGGTTCGAAAAGATACGCCGCACCTGTTGCCACCTGTTATCACCTG
>JAOPHQ010005168.1:10000-138943 GCA_030340625.1 Merluccius polli
GGTCTGAAGGCTCGTCTTTGTCGCTGTCTTGCCGCTCGCTGTTTTGCATCTCATTTGAATTAGTTTCAACTTGGGAAGTCATTTTGTGCGGGGGACTAAAGGGCTGGACGCACAGGGTGGACATCGACTACTGCAGTACTGCTGCTGCTGCTGCTTGCGGTCAAAATGGGTGGCAAACAAGTGGAAGGACGATGCGCTCTGAGAAATGAAATGCTACGCATTAAACGATTGTATTATAGATTTAGTTTAGGGTTGAAACAAAAGCAATGTCTGAAAAGACACTTGTTATTCTGAACCCCTATGAGAGCGAAAATGAGCGACATTGAAAACGCCCTCTTCGGGAAGTGGGGGTGTCTGCTCAGGTAAAGAGCTGTAGCTGTAGGCCCTGGTATCCATGCAGTAGCTCTATCTACACTGCCATCTGGTGGTGATGACCTGCAATTGTATTGTCTTCTTAGACGGATCTGTTCTGCATGAAAACAATAAGTGCAAAGCGGCGATCCATACAGATCAATGCTTTTATCCGGTATCGGTCAGTCAAGTAGACGAAATCTAACGGCAAGAAGTGAAATTTAAGACTGCCGTATCGTCAGCTTTCTCCAGTTTTCCCCTGAACCGGCTGTTACATGGCCCGCAGAGTTTGTGCCGCCTGTCAAACCATAATCCGGCAACAGATGTTTGGGCAGGTGTCAAATATGAGAAAGCCCATGCATCCCTAAAGGCTGGTATGTGTTTGTATCTTATGTATCTTATGTCTATATTTGTATGTGAATGTATCTTTAACAATTAACACGAGGCTAACATAATATGCTGAAAGCTTGTTTGGATTATCCGGCTTCATCTGGAGATGTTGATGTTGTTGTCTGTTCGTCTGTCTGACCCCCATTATGTTGATGTCTGTTCGTCTGTCTGTCCACCATAATGTTAACATCTGTTCATCTGTCTGTCCCCCATAATGTTAACGTCTGCCCTGTCCCCATAATGTGTATTTATGTCCGTCTATCCCCTATAATGTTAATGTCTGTCCGTCTGTCCCTCAGCCATTCCTCTGACCGCGTATGGACCAATGGCAGCAGCCGCAGCGGCAGTAGTAAGAGGTATGTAGGGTGTGTGTGTGTGTGTGTGTGTGTGTGTGTGTGTGTGACTGTGCTCTCATATATATGCTCAGACATAGGATGACTGGTAAAGATAACGTAATATATATGTCACAGCCTCCATCGTCAGACCTCAACACATTTTCCATATAGAAACAGCAAGGAAATGGTAATCCTGTACAGTAGCATGTAAGCTAGTCTTAGCATCTGGTGTGTAGCAAGTAGCATTGGAGCTAGTCTTAGTCTCTGGTGTGTGTCTGTGTTTGTGTTTTAAGGCTCCAATCCTTCACGTGCAGCAGGCTTCCTCGGCACCAGCAGCCCTGGACCAATGGCTGACCTGTACGCCGCAGCCAATCAGGACTCTGGAGTCAGTAGCTACATCAGTGCTGCTAGTCCCGCTCCCAGCTCGGGGTTTGGCCATGGACTCGGGGTAGGTCACGCACACACACACACACACACACACACACACACACACACACACACACACACACACACACACACACACACACACACACACACACACACACCCATACAAACGATGCATGTTTGCCCACGCACACACATGCTTGTGGGCACACACATACACACACGAAGGCTCACATGATGCCAGTGATAGGGCACATTCCCACACACCTGATGCATGCTGGGTACAACATGTACCGGATACAACACACACACACACACAAACCGGTGTACTTACGGTGTACTTATACTTCTCTGGATGTTGTATCCCCAGGGTCCCTTGATTGCTACCGCTTTCACTAATGGCTACCACTGAGAAGACTCAGGTCACTGAACATGGGATGGCTTCTCCTGCTGTTGAGCCCATCAACCCTGCTGGGTGCCCATCATGGATGGCACAATTTGATTGGCGTTCACAGAAAGCTGTACCAGAAAGCCGGCTCCCCGCGGCTCCACCCACCAAGTGAAGATTTTTGTTTTTTTTGTTTTCGTTAAATACTGAACTCTTGTTTAGTCGTACTAATCTCACTCCAACACACCCCCCCCTCCTCCCTCCCTCCCTCCCCCGTCTCCCCTCTCCTTATCTCAACTGTCCTCCTATAGGCTGATAACTAGATAACCTACTTTCTGTTTCCTTTACAGCAGGTTGAAATATGAAAAACTGCAAACAAACAAAACAAAAAAAAATCAAGCAACAAATCTCTGAGCAAAGCTTGTCGTTGTATTCATGACAGGTACGGAGAAGACTTTTTTTTTTTTTTGCTTACTTTATGACATTTTTTAATTATGTTATTTTGTTTTCATGTAAGGTGTTTTTCTCTTTATGAAATATGTTGATACTGTTACTGACGTGAGAGGAAAAAAAAAAAAGAAATGCTTTTAAATATGGTTTCATCCGTTTCCAAAAGGAATAGACCATTTTCAACTATATGAGGGGTCTGGCGCAGCAGGCAAATTCCTTTAAAAAAAACTACAAAAAAAAACTACTACAAAAAAAAACTGAACCCAAGTGTCACAGGAAACATAAAAAAAAACTAAAATGTATATTTTGGTAGTCTTTAAAAAGCAAACCTTTGTAATATTGTTATTAATATTGACAGTAATAATGATAATCTGTAAGGTATTTTATTCTGTAATTGGTTTCAAAGCAATGTTTTTATGTCCTCCTGTAAGATATTGTAAATATACGCTGGGGGGGAGGAAGGCGGGAGGGGTTACTCTACTGGTTGATACCATTGACTGGTTGGTAGAAGAAGAAAAAAGGTACTAGTAGTAATCTAACTGGACATCATCAACTACTTAGTATGGTCATCTCACTGTTTTCCTCGGTATGCGTCCACTATGTATACAAGCGGCAGGATGTGCTTCAGATCACAGAGGGCCGCCCATCTTTGTCTAGAGAAATGATGCAATGGACAACAACACATCCGGCATATCCATAATGTAGAACCACAACACTTTCTTCTTGTTACCATTTTTGAAAATGCATTGACTTTTTTGGATGAAGGAAAAAAAAAAAAAAGAGAAAGAAAACGACGCAACTATTCATTTTGTAATTAAAAATGCAACACCGTTTTCTTCACGGACGGCAAACCTGGAGAACGATCGCGATTTTATGCTCTTTACTCGAGAGACCGCGCGAAAAAAAATGTATTCGACTTTTAAAAATGCATGGCTATCTCCTTTAAATTTTTTCGTTTAAAAGATGATTGGTCCAAGGATGGAGTAAGATCTCGAAGGCCTACGTCATGACTTGCACGATACCGATTCGAGGTTATGGTTGGTTGGGGTGGGGGGGCGGGTTTACTGGGATGGCTGCCGCTACTTGGAATGGATTATATATATATATACTTATATTTTTTTTTTTTGCTCGGTTTCCTTCGTAACTTTTTGATTTTGTTTTTGTTTTGTTTTTGTCGCCATTCTCTTATGTGGTGTTATCAACGGTGAAAAAACAAATGAAGGACTTTCTGACGTGAGTCTAAAAAAAAAAATTACAAAAAAAAGAGAGATGCATCGAGGCCATGTGTTTTTTTTGTCCTTTTTACCATGCGTGACGGGAAGCGCAGGAGCTCGCGGCTGTACGTGTGCGAGAGACCGAATGTCTGCGCACATTTTATTGATGTGTAACACGGAACTACTTTTGGCTGACGAAGGAAACAATTTTCGATTCGCCAGTTTCGGTACTGAAAATACTCGCCCGCCGTTCCATTCTGGTCTTAAAATCCCCATTTTTTCCCCCTTTATACACATTTCAATTCAGCATTTCATGGGTGGGTGGGTAGGCGGGTGGGCGGGGGGGGGGGGGGGTGGGAACTGTGTTTTAATACATAGGTTTTAATGCGCTCCACAAACCCCACAGGTTTTATTGTTCTGTATACACCCAGTGACTAAATGTAACAATGACCAGAGGGTTTCTGGAGGACAAGCCAGACATGGAACAGGGCCTTCCCAGGCAGTCTTGCAGAGAGGACTTGTGTTTAGGCCGCAGTGTCTAGCCGCAAACAACTAAATGCTGGAACTACAAAAACGACAACAATAACCTTTTGCTTTCTTTCGTTCCCCCCCTCGACGGGGCCCATGGGATAATCTTAAGACGGATATCTTCAGCACAATGTCATCGTTCACTGCAGATTTGATATGAAAAGTGTAGGCCAAGGTTAGACCAAGTACCTCTCTTAAGGCTATCTGGGACAAGACATGAAACTACTACTGCTGGACACCAACACTGTAACTTTTTATCTTACAACAAAGCAATAAGTTATTTTTTACCTTACAAATGATAATAAAACTATTATTGGTGATATGCGATGATGTTGACAATTCTGCGGCATTAAGACTTATTTTCAAAAAAAAAAGTTACTATATTTTTCTGTTTTCAAGTCTTGTTCCCCATGTACAGTAATTTTGAAGCTGTTCTCGTTTGTGTTGACGTCAGGAAAATGGCCTATGTTTTGAGTAGAGCTGGAAACTCTGGCTATGAGCCCTTGAACAACAGTTGACTTAAACTATCATTTGGGGCTGTTTTATACCAAGCTTTATCACAATGTTGTTTTTTTTTCCTCTTTGGAAATTTCGATTTTAAAATTCCTAATAAATTATTCTAAAGCATTGTCGGGTTTGTGTCGCTTTGTGTGGTTGTCTGTTTTTTCTCTACACAGATTTTACAGTTTGACAAAAACTGAAGGCCCAGCAGGAACAGACTTAAGAAAAGTTTATCTTCTCTGCACTCGATCCAATCAGTTATTTTTCTGAAACTGAGTCATTCAGCACTTACATTTGTGTAGACGCTCCTAATATCGAGTGTATGCTTTTGATTGAAGTCACTTTGGCCAAAAGTGTCTGGTAAATGACAAATCATAAACGTCTTAACACTTTATCTGCAAAGGCTGTAAGATGTCCATGTACTTGTAACTAATACAACATAACATTCGAGCAAGTCATGGCGTGAGTGGATATCGAGTGTTGTTCAGGAGACCACCGTGAGGGGAAATACTGATACTTCACACCTCTTCTGGGAGGGTTAGCTTGGACCGAGGCCAGCAGGACCTTTCTCCAACCGCTCCCAAACTCTCTGGTTCCTACCCCCCCCCCCCCCCCCCCCTGTGACTGCCTTGCTTCCCACACTAGTCAGGAAGAGCGATATAGCCACCACCACCGCAGCACGGCTCTCTCTGCAACCCTCCTGCTTACCCCCCTCAGAGTCCAGACTGAAGACCTGCTTGTTTTTGTCATGGCCTGAAGGCCTGAACTCTGCCGGCTTGGATTTCTTTGGGTTTTTTTCCCACTTCTTTTTTTTCCTGATTTCTGGGTGGCTTGTGGTTCTTCTCCTGGTCTCATTTTGGGAATCTTTACCAGCCGACCCCCGACCCCCGACCCCCCGACCCCGGCCTCCCGATCTTGAACTGTGCTTCAGTTGTCGGCCCACGATGTCTTTAGGAGTCATGGATCCGAACGTGAAGCGTTCCCTCAACTTCGCCGACAACATTTCGGAGGGAGAAACTGAGCCTCCGCCTCCGCTCAAAAGCTACCTTTGTTTGACTATTTTCACCTGTTTCTGTCCGGCCTACCCCATCAACATCTTAGCCCTGGTCTTCTCAATCATGGTGAGCACGAAAATACGCCAGGGGCCTAATCGAAGAATACAATAAAAAAAGATAGGAAGAAAAGAAACAACATTCATATCTATTTATATTTAATAATATATTGAATGTCATCACAGACATATATGTGCTTTTGCAGGCTGTAATAATGGGCTCGTCAGACGTATAGTTAGATACAGACAGATGGGCCGTATTGGTTCTGAACAGCATACCCCTGTGCTGTGGGTTTCAGTCCAGGAACAGTTACTACATTGGGGCCTACGACGGGTCCCGGCGCCTGGGACGGGCGGCTTTCTACTTGGGCATCGCCTCCATCATCATCAGCCTTGTCGTCATTGCCATCATCTGCGCCGTTCATATGACCAATGTAAGCCATTGCCATAGCGCTGTTTAACATATAGAATACACTTAAAGGTTATGTTGAATGCCGTTGGCTATATTTCTGTTGGGTGAATGTTCACTTTGTACATGTTGCGTGTGTTTTCCATCTGTTCCAGACCGATGACTAGGGGACAAGGTTGTAAAGAGTGGATGAGGGAAAAGGAGATACTTAAAGCATAGATAACCCCCAGAATGAGATGGTAGAGAGTGAGGTGAGTTGTGCTTCAGTGGGGACATACAATATACAGATACAACGCGTAGAGAATAAACCTGACAATTATGGGTTAATTAGGTTGGGTTAAAGCTGTGAGGAACATTTCTATTGCACTGCTTTGACTAATTCGATCTCATTACTTTTCATGAATTTACAATTCATTTTCACAGTCTTTCATAATTCATTTTCACAGTCTTTCACAATTCATTTTCACATTATTTTGCAATTATTTAGTTTTTTCCCTTAATTTGACTATATTACCTAATCCTGCTGTTTGCATTGTTGTTTTATGTTCTCCCGCCTGAGTCTAAGTCGTCCCTGGAAGTAAGGATCCCACTGTGTCCCTTCCCAAGGACTCCTCCTTCTCCCACTGTGTCCCCTCTCAAGGACTCCTTCTCCCACCGGGGTTTGAGGGCTTAGGGTTGGAGGACGCAGTCTAATATTGTCCTTTGAAGCACTTTGAGACTGTAATTTTGATACATAAACAGCACACACCAAAACTACATAGTCATAGTGTGCTCCTAGAGCAGGATTCTAATATTTTACTCACATTTAAAGTGAAGGTAGACAACTGTTCAACTTTGCCCTCCTAGCGTTTCCAAGTGGTATTATTGTTTGTGGGACAATCGGTTAGCGACTACCAACAACACAGGACACACGTGCACATTTTGTTTCCAAATGTCCATGAAGATGTTCACCAAAGAGGTAAAGTGAAATTGTCATAATTGTATATTGAATTTGGGAACTATTGGCAATTGTAACGATGTGCATTGCATGGACATCGTCAACCCGCTACGGGGTTGATGATGCACTTCCTTTGTGCCTCCCTGGTGGCAGACAAAATTGCACAGTAAAAGCAAGGCTTAGCCTATAGAGAACCAAACTTAATGTCGACGGTGTCCTTATTCTATAGCCATTACACTGCAATCAACATTAACTTCATCATTATAAGTTAAAGCAAAAAAGTTGTCTACTAGCACTTTAATATAAATCATGTTACATTTCTAGTCCTCATGCAACATGATGAGGAATGTACTGATATTTGTCAATCTCGTCTCTAACCAACCATGGTGCTCCAGCATAATATTAGTTTTTAGACTTTTAAAACAATTGTGGGCTAACTAATAGTTTTCTATATTTTCTGATGAAATAATTGTGCAAGTTAGATAACAGGTTGCGACGGGAAACGTGTCTGTTCTGTGGAGAGAAGACCTGTTTTGTCTTGTTTAGGTTGTGTGAGTGTCTGTAAATGTCACGCACATTTATAATAAATAGGCCTGGTCACCGCCTACGAGTCGTCCATCGACCTCCACCCACCGGGATGATGAAACCATGTGTCATACTGTCCATCAGTGGTTACGCCACAAATCCATATTTAAAATCTGTTTCAACTATTCACCATTGACCCAGATGTCATGATCTACACAAATACGCCTTGAGAAGACGCTTTTATCTGAAGAGACCTAGAAGGCAGGCTGACAGACGAATCAAAGCATACAATCAAAATTATTTGCAGAATGAATCCAAATTCTGCAAAATAAAATCCAAGTGTTGCACGACTTTCTAAAAACCACAGCCGGACAGATCACAGAAAAGCTATTTGAATCATATTTCTTTGTGTGCATAATGGTAACATCAAGTTAAAGAGACCGAGACACTACATCTGAAGAGAGTGTGTCCTGAGTTCAGCTGAAGAACTGAGATGGTTGAGATGTTCAATGCTGAACCCAGAGCCGATTATATCATAAGATAAGATATAGTGATATGAGACTAGATATTGTCTTAGATTTTGGATATCATAATATCGTGATAAGGCATAAGTGTTGTCTTTTCCTGGTTTTAAAGGCGGCATTACAGTAAAGTGATAAAAAACATGAGAAAATACACAGTAGGCTACTACTAATTTGTCGTGTATTTAATTCAAACACTGTATAAAAAACTAGGCTTTACCATGTGGTTATTTTATACAGACTATTTATTTATTGAATGACCAGAAAACATGCTATATTGTGATATATATATCGTTATGGAGATATTAAATGACATGAACCGCGGCCCCAGAGGTGCAGGAGTGTGTTGCTAACACCCAGCAGCACCGGCCCCAGCCGGAGAGCCGCCACCTTCTGCAGGCGAGAGCCATCTGCCAGCGAGATGAGGAGGTATGAGATGTCGTCGTATCGCCCCATCTAAATATAGCAGACACATCTTCTGAGATCGAGACCAAGATGTTTTGTCAACACTAGTGACCTAGATAGAGCCAGGTTCACACGGCGTACGTGCTGCTGCAAGTGAATAAGAATAATTCTGTCCAATAAATTCAACGTTTTTTTATGGAACTGAAGTAATCAAATAAGTACTAGTAACAATCAAACAATAATACAAAGTAATACAACTACTGGATGCGTCGGATGAGGTCAGTGTGGTTGGATCAGTTGGTAGTTTGGAAATGTGATTCTTTCCGTTAGATATTTATGAGGCGTTATCCTTCATCACCCTTCATCAGCATCGTCTTCGTTGCCTTCCTCTTCCAACTTTTTCCTATTTTTAAAGTTCACCGCTGTTTGAAATATTAAAATCTCAGCCAGACAGTAAGCGACTGTTAGCACATTTTTGCCAAACAAATCCTGGTCAATAATCAATCATCCTAATTTCTCATTTCATGGTCATCTAAACGAATCCACTCAAAGCCATCCATCATCTAGATTGGTGTGTTTCTCTGCTAATTTAAATTCAATGCACACAAGAAAAAACACCTTGCTATTAAATTAAGGTATACACGTGACCAGGTTGGTCAAAGCTCACATAATACTTCTCATAAGAGACTGTACAAAACAAAAAAAACAGTCCCCTCTCTCTCTCTCTCTCTCTCTCTCTCTCTCTCTCGGCGCTATAGTGCCACCACCAGGCCACACGGGACACAACAATCACACATCAGTGTGTATGTATGACATCCATGACACTTGGAAACATATACTGTATATTACACAGTGTTATGCTTTTTTGGTTCACAAAAGGACCCTAAAGAGACCATAGTAGAGACAGAGACCATAATAAACCGAGAAAAGAGTCTGTTTAATTAGCAGGGGGGCATCCAGGTATGCAGCTTCATGGTCCACCTGAGACGATGATTTGAAGATATGATGTTTGTATGTATCATGGAGAGATGCTGTGACGTTAAAAGTCAGATCCATACCATGGATTGGAAATCAATGGATATGGAGCTCACATTACAAATAGGTTCAGGCTTACCTAAAGACCTGTGTGGGTTTGTTGAGCGGTGCAGGACCGAACTAGTCTGATTTGGACCGGGTGGGTCAGCGGCCGAGCGGATGACATCCTACACAAGTCACACAGAGGACTGCTGTGAAGTTGCTCTACAAAACAACATCTTTAAGTTAGTTTCATTGGTAACATGTAACATGTAACTGTCTATTTTCCACGCTCCTTTGCATCTCGTTTAATGAGAACAGGAAAGGTCGATACAATATTATGCTGTGTTTAAGAAAGAGGAACAAGAAGCCACAGGTACATTTAAATCTGGTTCATTTTTTAGCACGGGGTCAGAGAGATTTCTCACCTCAAATATCCCAATAACCTACTGGGGGGGGGGGGGGGGGGGGGGGGGGGACGCCATCAGGCCTTTAGGCCCTGCGGCCGCCATCATGGCTCTAATGTTTCTACAGTCTGCCTTCATACACAACACAGGTGGTGGAGTCAGGAATGAGAAATAATAACACAACTGCCTGCTGCTTCCCCCTAAAGCATGGATGACTGCTCGCTCACTGGGAGAAGCACCGTGGGAGGGATAGCAGCAACGCACCATCAGCACCACCACCACCACCACCACCACCACCACCACCACCACCACCACACCTGCCTGTTAGTCAGCAGGAGACACTGAGCTCACAGCAACCACACTGGATGGAGGCAAGGCTGTGGGAGTAGCGACCAGCCCAGCTCCCCGCTGCTGTCTCCAGATGTCCTGGGGAAAATTAAACAGGACTACAAGTGTGTGTGTGTGTGTGTGTGTGTGTGTGTGGGGGGGGGGGGGGTGGTGGTGGTGGGGGAGGGATGGGGGGGGGGGGGGGGGGGGGATTGGGTGGGGTTTCACCTCGTGTTGAAACCTGGAGACATAATGAGTTTGCCTGCTCCCACAAAGTTCACACACTGGGACGCGGAGCTGGAGGTAGTCAGCCAGTGTGTTGTCTGTCAGGTCCTCCTCCTCCTCCTCCTCCTCCTCCTCCTCCTCCTCCGTGTAATTACACTCACGCTGTTGCTCCCTCTCCTCCAGTCCGCCTCATATCACCGCCGACGGCCTCTAGCGCCGCCCCATCCTCTCCTCCTCCTCCCTCCTCTCTCTCCTCCTTTCCTCCCTCTCCTCCTCTTCTGCTCCTCCTCTTCCTCTGCTCCTCCTCTTCTGCTCCTCTTCCTCCTCCTTCTCCTCGTCTGCTCCTCCTTCTCTTCTGCTCCACCTCCTCTGCTGCTCCCTCCTCTCCTCCTCCTCCTCTCCGCTCCTCCCCGCCATAGTGGTGGGACTCCCTCATGAGCGGCGCGCAGTGTTACCTCCTCGTCTCTAGCTCCGTGTGTGTGTGTTTGTGTGTGTGTGAGTGATATTTTGCTGTAAGCGGTGAGCGGAGAGGAGAGGAGGAGAGAGGAGAGGAGAGGAGGAGAGAGGAGGAGGAGATATGAGTCGGAGTGGAAAAGTAAAGCCAGAGGAGCACGACGGCAGCACCTCCTCCCTGAGCGTGGTGCTGGATGAGGAGGTGTGATCTCCTTCCTCCGGTCCTCCTGAGCCGCAACAGTTGAGGTAAGTCGGGAACTTTTATTTTGGTATTTTTTTTGGTCGATACGCACGCAGCGGCGAAAAAGGGGAGAAAAAACAGCGCTTCAATGTAAAAGCCCCCCCGGGGGGGGGAGGTGCTAAGTGAACCGGTGCTGGAGTTTTGATATCCGCTGTTTGAGCCCCTCGTCCCGGGTGTCATGTCGGTTATGAGTTTTATATCTTCAGTTTTATACCTTTAGTTTTATTGTATATCCCCGGAGGAGGCGCCTCCTAGTAATACACCCCCCCCCCCCCCCCCCCCTCTGAGGTGAGGCCACCTGGGCTTCATCGCTCACCTTATTATTACTTTATATGCTTTCATTCATGTATTTTTTAAGGATGAAGTGTGCAGTGTAACTCCCTGGGGGAGGAGGCCGACACACACACCGCCAGATTTAAATGCAACATTTATTGTTATGTGATATCAGTGTTATGTGTGTGTGTGTGTGTGTGTGTGTGTGTGTGTGTGTGTGTGTGTGTGTGTGTTGTATTGCGTCCTCCTCCCATGGCCCCAAGATTACATGGCAGTAGATGACATTGTGTTGTGTAGCAGTAGATGACATTGTGTTGTGCAGCAGCAGATTACATTGTGTTGTGCAGCAGTAGATGACATTGTGTTGTGTAGCAGATTACATTGTGTTGTGTAGCAGTAGATGACATTGTGTTGTGCAGCAGCAGATTACATTGTGTTGTGCAGCAGTAGATGACATTGTGTTGTGTAGCAGTAGATTACATTGTGTTGTGCAGCAGCAGATGACATTGTGTTGTGTAGCAGTAGATTACATTGTGTTGTGCAGCAGCAGATTACATTGTGTTGTGCAGCAGCAGATGACATTGTGTTGTGCAGCAGTAGATGACATTAGGGCAGCAGCAGTAGCGGGTCTAGGTCATTTCTACCAGGGGCCACGGCTGTTTGAGTTACATTAGATAAATATTTATTGTGCTTTTAGTTTTCCTCATTGCAGAAATTAAGAGGGACAACTTGCTTAGCACCATTCAACATTGTAAGTTAGTATTTAGGGCATTCGCTCTCCGGGATTCACTAATCAGTTCACCTAGAAAAGCTGCATGGAGACGGTGTTTTTTACTCATCCTCCCCTCCATCCACTCTCTGTATTATGATACTCATATTTGCTCAAATGAATTAGTCCAAGTCTTAGATCAGGCTAAAATGGGCACATAAATGTTGTTTACTTGCAATCCAAACAGGATATGAACAACAGAAATATTTCCCTTGGGGAGTCTAAAACAGCTTGTAGCTTCCAGATGTATTACTGCTCTGGTTGAGAAGGTCAATATGTGGAACAAATATGAAAATGATTGTGTTGTAGACCAACAAATACCCACAAATGTAGGGCTGGGCATTTAAACATCCATATACTTCAATTTATACCATGGCCTGGGTGAATACTCCATTCTGAGTGGTGTTGATTCACTTTCGATAACTGCACGGCTATGACCTGATTGTAACATAAGCAGTCTTATCACCCGTCTAAAAAATGAGCTAAACGAAACGTAAGTAACTTTCAACTTGGACCGGACTCGGCCGGGACTACGTCTAGAAAGCTTCCCCTGTTGCCGTTGCCGTTACTAAGATCATCTCTATTTACTGGAGTAATAAGACTTACAAATATCCATATGCAAAGCCAGAGAAAACCAAAGAGTTGTAGTTTTCGTACGGCTGTGTGTTGTGCGTCTGGTCTGCTTGTTGAGAAATTTCTCTCTTATCATTTCCGTTTTCTATAGCTCACCGCCGATTCATTCGGTAATTTAACCTTTCCGCTCTGCAAAGTAAGGCATAATCATGATTTTGGTCTCTAGGCCCGTAACAAGTGAAAGGCTTGGATGTGGTGAGATGTGTCACCTCATCTCGATACCGTGCCGGACCCAACAGGGATGAGATCAGTCTGAGCAACGCAGCAGAAGAACTACAGAAGGTTGAAACCATCACCAGGACCCGAGTCCCTCATCCGAGCCCCCCTCGGTCTGCACTGGATTAAGTGACGACCGCGGCGATACGAGTCTATGGACCGTACCGTTTGCAAAAAAAAGTAATTCTGTAATAATTATTTCGGACTGGGCAGCAGCCTAGGAGCTCGTCTTTGTCTGGGGGGGAGCAGAAGGAAACAACAGCACAAATTACAGGAAGTAAAAGAATGAGAGAGAGAGAGAGAGAGAGAGAGAGAGAGAGAGAGAGAGAGAGAGAGAGAGAGAGAGAATGAGAGAGAGAGAATGAGAATGAGAGAGAGAGAGAGAGAGAGAGAGAGAGAGAATGAGAGAGAGAGAGAGAGAGAGAGAGAGGGGAGCATGGAAAGGGGGGAGGAGGCTGTGAATAATTTGTATAATAACTGATTTCGCTCAGATCAAGGAGGGATTTGAGTGCACAGGGAACTGGTTGTGCTCTTATAATGCAAAGTCAAACGTTTAAATGAAGACATTGTGGCAAATCGTCTAGCTATATCTATATCTAGCTACAGATAATGTCAATCATCTAATGAGACGTAATATGAAGGTGTTTATATATATTTATATACATTTCACCATGACTATAACGTTACACTTGCACTAAGAATCCCTTTCACACAGAAACGATAAGTGCGATAAAAGGGACCACATAACCGACATTGTGCTTTGTTCTACTCTCCTGTCCCATCAGTGCACTAAATATTTCACGAAGCGCCTCACATCTAATTAACTTTCTTATTGTTGTATCGTTGCAGTCAAAGCTCACTCCAAGCTGGATGCTGACGACTGCACCACCGCCGCCGCCGCCGCCAGCAGCATGGAGTCCGCCGGGAACGCGTCGACGGGGCTGTCCACGGCGGCGCACGTGGCCATAGCCTGCAACGCCTTGGCGGGCGCCCTGCTGCTGCTCCTCTTCCTGGTCCTCTACCGAGCCTGCAAGGTGCCGTCCAGCCAGGAGCGGCTGCCCGTGCTGCCGCCACCGCCGCCGCCGCCGCCGCCGCCGCCGCCCAGCGGGGAGAGGGACGCCCAGCCGGGGACCGAGCACAAATACCTGCTGACCTCCTGACTGGAGCACAAAGCGGGCTTCGCATCCGCGGAGGAGGAGGAGGAGGAGGAGGAGCTGTTGTTGGCCTTGAGCCGGTAATCCCGGTTCCAGACGTTGGACGACGCTACCGCCGAACTCCGTGTTTCCTCTCGTTACGGAGATATTCTTCCCAAGATAAACTCATTCGCGAGCGGCAAGATGGAGGTTTCAGAAGACAATTTTTAACACGTGTATTTCTACAGCGGCCAGTCTACTGCACAGGTCTGATTCTAAACCTTTTCACAGACACTTTGTCTGAGGACGTTTTGTCTTCCCGCCGGCTACGGGAAAGGTTGGCTGTGAACGCTGCCATGTTGGAGGTCGTCTCTGAAGGTGACGCTGTGTAATGCTAATACCATGAATATATTATACCATGAATATAACATGATAATCCATCGAGTGATTTTAAACAAAGATTAAACTCTGGCTCAGCCGCTGAGCGTCTGCCTGCGGCGTCCCGGGGTCGCGGCTGCAGCTCCGCTAGGGCAGGGGAGGTCATCGCGTGACAGCAGCCGGGTCATTTGATTTATCGCTCAATTATTATTCATTGTTAAATGCGCTTCTTGAGAAGAGCCACACGGGGCAGGCCTTCACGAAACATAGATAAAAAACGTCAAATACGCCTCGACAAAAGGGACGTCGAGGGGGCAAAGGGGGCCGGAGCTCAGCCCCCCTCTGTGAGTGCCTGTTGATGTCACGTGACCTGCTGTCCTGCTGCCTTTCATCCCCTAGCATCCCCTTCGCCACGAGATGCGCACACGCTTAACACCGAGATGCGTGGCTCCGACCGGGGAAGGAAAACCGAGAGGACGAAGCGCTCGGTATGCAAATCTTGGCAGTCGGAGGGCTCTATATTTAGCCTTTTATTTCATACTTCTGCAAGAAAAAAAAAACACACAGCCCAGTATAATCCCTCCATCGCTAGGAACAGTGACTTGGGGCGGCATGACGTGTTTTGTGTGTGTGTGTGTGTGTGTGTGTGTGCGCGTGTGTCACGGCCACTCATGTCCCAGAGGTCTGTGGTGTGTAGCGGGCGCGCTGAGGGTCTTACATAAGTACTGGAGAGGCCCGGCGGCGGAGCTGTGTGTCCTCTTCAAGCGGACGCCGGCGCTGGCGTCTCGTTCTAGCCCGGCCAATAATGGAGCACTCACAAGTGAAGTGAGCGAGAGAGGACAGGGCCCACGTGCGGCGGCCCGCTGAGGTGATGGCCGCCACACCGCCTGACAAATGGCGATGGAAAAACTGAGGATGGAGGATATTTTGCGAAGATAACGCGATCCGTTGTTTAGTGTTGTGAATTGATGATCTGACGCTTACTAGGTCTAAAAAGCAAACGATAATGATTCTTGTTTTCCCGAGTTGTATTGCAAATGATTTGTCCATTATATGTGTGAAGTACTTAAAGACCGTGTAAAGCAAATTCTGAGATTAGTTTCTCAACACATTAGACACGTTAGAAAGTCATGGCTGAAAACACGTGAAAAGACTGTATGAACATTTAATGTTGAATTGTGGAGTTAGGCCGTTTTTCTATTTTTCACCATTTTCGCGTTCAGGATTTTATGGGCGGGGCTTAAAGGGTGCTTGACGATGTAACACGCTACCCCTTAGCATCGCCCCGCCCCTAACAACCAGAGCGCAGTTGCGTCACTGCTTGTCACAAGTTTGAGTTTTTATTATTACACGCCCCCAGCGTCTCAGAGCTGAGAATAACGCTTATTTCTTCACGATTTTGAATCCTAATTTTATATACTTGGCGACACATTTTTCTATAGTGTGACAAACTCTAAACACATATTTCCCTTTGGTTTACACAGATCAACATCATAATGTTTTAATTGTAATAATGAATCTATCAATCTATCAATCTATCTAGCACTACTTCCATACTGTGCTGCCTGGATGACCCACACTTGTGGCAATGTAATCCGAAGAAAACAAACTAGAAATGGTGTAAAGTATCTAACAACACAAAGGTCTTTTCAAAAAAGAAACAAGTAAAACCAAACAAAGGAAAACCGTGCCACCTTCATTAGCCCCACGCTGCGCTAGCTATGCATCCATACTTTTTTATATACTATATTATAACAATCATTGAAAATGCTAAGAGCCCTGGCTCCCGAGCCACAGCCATTAGTCCTACGTCCTCCTGTCTGCGGAGGAGAAGATCTGATTAGATTTGCCTTCCCTCCAACTACACTTAGGCAGACGAAGTAATGATTCAAAGTTAAGGAGCCCCCGACCGCGTGATGGGAAACCGTCGAGGACCGACGACGGGGAGAATGGGGCATGGAGATAAAGTTATAGTCGCAGATGAAACACAGGGGCGCCACTGGGGGACGACCATTAAGGGAGGGATGAGGAAGCAGAAGAATAAAGATGAGCAACAACAGCGAGTGAAATGACAGCGCTCTATATTGTTGGCTTAGTGAAGGACTCCCAAGCTCACTGCTGGATCACCGCCCAGGACATTGTACGCTGCCAGTGATTGGGTATCGGTCCATAAATGATGAATGAATTGCTCCGATTCAAGTGCTATGTTTGGTGTTTAATGCGCAGTTGCCCCCCCACTCACAATATACAAGCTGAACGGATATAAGCATCAGAAATATGTGTGCTTGTCTGCAGCATGACACTGTAAATATATTCAACTGCATGGATGTGTCAGCAATATGCATCTGAGGCAAATACAGGAGAGAAGGCAATTGAACAATAATATTTTTTAATAAATGTATTCAAGATGCACATGTGCTTTTTCAAATGTTTTTTTTTCTCTTTCTTTTGAACACTTTGACATGGACCCCCTCTTGCTCAACGAGAGGCCCCTCCATCATGAGGGCCTCTGCGGTCCTGGGGGGCCCCGGCCACCAGAGGTGACCAGATTTCTGAAATGGAAAAACAGGGACTGTAGCAGTTGACTCCTGCCTCCTCCGCCACAGGACACACATAGATGTTGGAGATAGCGAGGTGTCATACGCTGAGCGGATGAGTGTGTGTGGTGATACCTGGGTCTAATCAGTCTGACTCAGACCAGGTGAGGCTGCTAAACCAGCCATCAACCACACACACGCCACAGGGACATTTTTAGTTTGCCGGTCCATGTATCAACAAAATATGTGAATTTATTATTTCTGAAATAAAAAAAGGGGACATATTTACATGTAGCCTATTCTTATCATGGTAAATGTAGTACTGTAGTAACAGATTTGGCAGTACATGCCCTTTGGTAAACCAGCCAAAAACTATCCAAAGTAGCTACTCCAATAGGGAATCGTGCTATATTGTATTGAAAGCCGATTGTTTATGATCATATTGTTTATGATCGGTCGTGCCTGCTTATGGGATAAAGTGGATAGATCACCCTGTGGTCACCCGACCCGGTGATCCGGGTTCGAAGCTCAGCTGTTGTCTGGCTCCCTCAGCAGGCTCAGCAGCTTCTCCAACTTGGCTTCCTCCACTTCAGGACCCTTGGGTAGCTCTTGACCCTTCTTCTCCTTTTCTCACACACACGGACACACACACACGCACACGGACACACAGACACATGTGCGCACACGGACACACACACACACAAACTGAATGTCAATATTTTGGTCTGTTTGTGGAAAAAATGGTCGTATTTGGATTGTAGTTAAAAAAAAGCGAGAATGAAAATAATGAAATGAATGAAGAAAGGAATGTGTTTCTCTTGGCTTCCACACCAACATAGGTCAAGATGTTGAAGAAACACTTTAAATGCTGACTGACTCCCATCGACCTTGTATTAACTCTTTTAATATCATGACAGTCTGAATAGTTTGGCCGCTGCCTTAACATCCACCCTATCAAGGATGTGTGTTGACACATACAGTGATGCTAATGTTGTTCAGGGTTACTCTAAAATGGCCCAACATAGTCTAACCTCAGCCTGTTCGCACAGTTGTTTTTTGGTTTAGTCTTTTTCCTTTAATGAGAGTAGTGATGAGGAAATGAAGTGCCCAGGTACAACGCATCCTATACAAACCGTGACCAACTGACAACTGCTTCCACCAATACATTTCACCTTCCAAAGCAGAACCAATGGTTCCCTTTGGGTTTAAAACAATGTCTTCCTGTGTCTGAATTGGATTATACCACCTGTCACACGCATCATTCACGCTGGCCCAGGAAGAGGACAGCATAACTCACAGAGCGTTACCTTGGGTTTTTTGCGGAGGTTAGGCGAGAGCTTGAGGCAGGTGACGAAGCCCCGGTCGTCTCCCACGATGACAATGGGATAGATGGGGTTGAACTCGATGTGCGTCAGCTTGGTGCTCTTCTTGGCCACCACCGGCTGCGTGCAGATAGCTTCGTACTTGTTGACGCTCAGGTCAAACACATGAACCTGAACCAAACAAGAACAAACCCACGAGGAAACATCGATACCAAGGGAGTTAACATCGATAATAATGATAATTTCTGCATTAAACTTTAAATAATTACCATTGAACAGCTAAGATTACCTGCAGAAAGACTTAAAATGACAGATTTAGACCATTAAAGACCTTTAAAGTTAAATCGCTTTTGAATGGTGCTAGTTACCCCACAGTCTCTCTCTCTCTCTCTCTCCCTCTGTGATAGATAATCACATCTCTCTCTCTCCCTCTGACAGAGTATCCTGTCTCTCTCTCTGTCTTTCCCTCCCTCTGACAGAGTATCCTGTCTCTCTCTCTGTCTTTCCCTCCCTCTAACAGAAAGTATCCTGTCTCTGTCTCTCTCTCTCTCTGTCTTTCCCTCCCTTTGACTGAGAGTATGCTGTCTCTCTCTCTGTCTCTCCCTCTGTCTGTCTCTCCCTCTGTGACTAAGTATCCTGTTCAGCATGAAAGAGAGAAGGAGAGAATAAAAGAGCAGAAGTCTGTGCAGGGATGCGATGCTGACCATCTGGTGCAAGAAAGCACGGTTCCACGCAGTGTGCGTGCGTGCGTACGTATGTGCGTATGTGTCTCTGAGTGCGCGTGTGTGTGTGTGTTTGTATGTGTCCGTGTGTGATTTGGCAGCGATCACGGGGGAAGCGTTGCCATTTCTCCCAGAAGGAACCGGCTCAGAGGCTTCCTGCTTTCGGTCGACGTATATTTAAGCAATCTGTCTTCAACAAACAAAACACATTTTTAGGTTCTCCTCCGAGCAGGACGTAGGAAGCAGAGTGACGCGCTCCCTCCCTTCAGCATCATCGTCATGAGCTCCTGCAAAGTTAAACGCCATGGACCAGTCTGTGTGTGTGTGTGTGTGTGTGTGTCTGTGTGTATTAATGGTTACTCTGTAAGGCCCTACAGGCAGCACAGTGAGGTCACTGCAGATGATGTCATTGATGATCTCTAGTGGTCATTCAACCATCAGCTGAGCTGTGTGAAGGGAGAGGGGTGAGGCAGGGGAGTGTGTGTGCATGTACTGCTCATCTCCTCCTTCTGCCGTTTCCTCTTCCAGCACGTCAGCCAGCCAAGCATGCAGCTATCACCCAATCCTCATCTTGCTGTACATGGGCAATTTGGCAAAGTATTGCCAAATCAATCAATCGATCACATACACACGCACTCCAATGCTCTCTCACAGTGTGTGTGTGTGTGTGTGTGTGAGAGAGAGACACTAGGCAGTGAGGCAGCCCACTGCACACTGGGGGCCTCATCAACAGCAGTAAATACAGACCATGAGGAACTTGATACATGTTGAGTCATCACCACCACCACCACCCCTACCACCACCACCACCTCCACCGCATTTGTAATATTTCACAGAGAATTCATATACAATGAGACTTAAACTAAGAAAGCTATGTAAGCGTTGAACTATTTTTCGTTGAATGATTTTTCTTGGTACTCTCTGCTTTGCTCGCGAGACGACATTCAGAGGACGGGAGGTTTAGTGTTCACACGCGCATGCACCAACGGCGACGCTTTGGTCTTTGAATAAGGTTTGTAATCCGGCTTCAGAAAGATCAGAAGATGTGAAGATTGGGAGAGAGGGGGATAGAGAGAGAGAGATGGAGGGAGAGAGAGAAAAAGGGGGGGAGGCGGGGCGGCGTGCGGGGGGGGACAAGGACCGACATGTATCTCTCAAATCGCTGCCAACGGCTTCATTTCCTCCCTGTCACTTTCAGTTGGCACACAGGCCAAGGAGAAGAGCGCCTGGACTTTTATGGCGACTGACTGGCGGTGATTACGTCAGCAAAACAGATGGGGACAGCTGGCAGTGGGTCTGACAGAAATACACAAGGACAAACAAGCAGGCGCTCCCCTCCAGCACACACACACCACTCCTGTTTGGAATCAACACTGTCAGACAGGCTTGTGTACAACGTGCACCGCTTCCTGGACCCCCCTCATCTCACCCAGGGCTAGTGAGGACTGGCAATAATAGGTAGTTATTAGTCATTATTGGTGAGGTTAAGGAGATAGGCGAGAGGTTGGTTGCTTGATGCATTTGTAGTAGAAAGGTTGGGGTCAGAGATGTTGGGAATGGATCTTACTTTGCCATCGGTGGTGACGGCGGCGAACACCGTGGACGAGTACGGCGACCAGGCGACGTCTCCCACCGCTGCGTTGAGGTCAAAGGTGAACATGGGACTCCTGGAGAAGAGAACCCACACAAAGAACACATGAAAGCCTATGTGGCGGTAGACCCGGCCACATGCCACCTCAGTGGCTTTGCTGGGCTCCTCCTCTGACACACAGGACACAGGAAGATGTTGTAGAAAACCTGTTTATTGGGGAGAATTGGCAGAATGGTACAAGCCATGACAGGTGTTAAACGCTGACATGTCCGAGCCCAAGTGTGTGCAGTGATAGGCGGTTTCTCCTGTGTGCCTCGATTTACCCTCATGCACCACAGGTATGCAGCCTCACTCGGCCCCAGAGTCTAATCAGTCTGACTTGGGCCAGGTGAGGCTACCAACCACACACACTCCACAGCCTGATTACAGCCTTTATTTAGGACCACAGCGTTAGAGTTCACCATATCCCCATTCATCCGTATCGCTGCACACTTCAATAACTGCTCCTCTATCAATCGGTTTTGAAACGACACAACAGAAAAATCCCTCTCGCAAACCAATACCGCAAACCATTACTTATCATCCTTTCAGACTTTTAAATGTGCTGCTTTGCAAAGCCCTTCAGTGAGGACATATCTGCAGCACCAGTGGCAATAGCACTCAAGCCCGTAAGAGAGAGTGACGTATAGACTGTGATAGGAGCTGTACCCAGCTTGCCACTCTGTTTGGCTGGGAAAAAATGAAATCAATCTGCTCCTTCCCACTGAGACTTTTAAGCGGTGGGTGAACCTAGCCTGAATAACTGCTTTTTCTGTACACAACTGAGGGGATTTTCTCTCTTCATTTTGTTCTTGCCTCTCTAAATCTTTTTTGTATGTGTGTCACACCTTTTGCCTTGGGAATGCAGACCATCCCGACAATGCAAGCTGCGCTATTCAGCTCCAGACATCAGAGGTGCAGTGTAGCCTGGCAGACAATAAGGAAGGGAGGAAATCAGCCTGCTGCAAACTGGGTTTTTGTGCTGGGACTGCCCTGTGAAGCGAGCCCTGTGAGGAAGATGAATGAATACATTTCCTTAAGTGCCTTGGAGCCCTGCACTTCCAGAGGTCCCTGAAATAGTATCTGTATCTGTCTTTGTGCCTTACTGTGAGGTAGAGAATGACAACGATAGCGAAATAGTGAAAATGCGATCTGAGCAGTCGTGAAGATTTGTGGAAAAGGCGGACGTGTTGGGTTGCATAGGAGCAAGCGCAACGTTGTCAAACGTCAAAACCCACCTCACACTCGCTCGAGCAGAGTTTGCATCCAATAGGAAAAGACCGCTCTGGAAGGGTTTTTATCCTTTATACATTTTAGTCAAAAAATGACACAGAAATGTTCACCGACACTTGGTGGGACCCAAACAGAACCGTTTTCAACTGGAAAAAAGTGATTTGGGGGATTACTTACAATCCAAAGGTAAATAGTTGGTTGACAAGGTAAAGTCGTCCATATACAGTAAGTATGATAAGAGCAGCTGGAGCCTGATATAGCGAACAAATTATACATTTGGAACAAATGCAGTTTTTGTGCCTGTCTGTGTTCCACCCTCGCTCGGCTGAAATGCCATTCAGACCAAAGTAATGGATAGTGGTATTGGATTAGCGTGACTCAAACCATATTTGTATGCATGGCTTGTGGGTCAGCCATGAGGTGAGAAAGGATGATGGGACTATTATATCCCTTCAGTAAATACGCTTTCGGACGAGAAGTCAGAGAACCACAGCAGAAATCACATGGAAATGAGATCAGGCCCAGAAGGAGAACAAGGTGAATGAATGCGGATTAACGACTTCCTCACAGAACTAGTTTTTGGGAAGCTTATGGTCAAATGGTTTAGTTTCCTCTTCTTCTGGCTGTGAGGCACTGTAAAGCTGAATAAAAGCAGTGACTGAATAAAAACTGCAGTCCATTAAGCATTTTATGCAGTTTCCCTCTCAAGATCCATAGTCTCCTAACTTGCAGGAAGTATTTCTGGCTTTTACCATCTAACAGTACACATGGCCATGCACAGCAGCATTTCCGGCTGCACTTATTTAGTATCCAAAATCTTAAGTATAGTATGGTTGTCAATTTGCATGAGCAGTGGGCGCCACTGCTCATGGCCAAAGGGTGGCCAGGGGGGGCCACAGCCACCCTAATAGAATCACTGGCTCCTCCACAGGCCCCCACTTGCGAGTCACATATGAATAATATGCTTAGTATGCATAATATGCTTTGATATTTTACATTAGGTACTATTCATTTAAATCAATAATCTACAACTGCATATGCACAATGCCATATGACTTTTGTTGGATATGGCTTTTAATCCGATATCCACATGAGATCCGCTAAGAATTTAAACTTAATGCAATTGATTATGTAATATAGTTTCCGTACCTTTGCATCTACTTTTAACTAGTATATATATCATTTTTTATTTGGAGACCCCCCACACACACACACACACTGCTGTATAGACGTTTTAGTGTGCCACCCTCACTAAATATTTTCTGCAGGTGCCACTGTGCAATAGCCTTTATGAAACAAAATGTTGGATGTGTTTATAGCTGTGAGTTGACATTTATACTTCCAAATAGTCTGCTTTGTGATATATGATGCATATAAATTAAAACTAAACTGAAACATGTACAAAAACATCAATTGTTGGTGATAACCCATGCAAGCTCGCTAGTGGTCTTCACCTGATGGTGTGGTCCCAGATCTTGACGGTCCAATCGGAGCTGCAGGACATGAACACCTTGGGGTGGAAGTGGTTCCACTTGACCGCGTCAACCGCCATGTTGTGAGCCTGGTAGGTCTCCAGAAACTGACTAGAGTAGGCCTTGGAGCACTAGAGGACACAGAGGAGGATAGAGGAACTGAGTGGAGTAGGCCTTGGAGCACTAGAGGACACAGAGGTCAGAGGAGATAAACTATCAGGAACCAGGGCTGGAAAGCAACCACCAACAAGTACTTCACTCAAGTACTGCACTTAAGTACAAATTTGAGGTACTTTACGTGAGTGTTTCTATTTTCTGCTACCTTATACTTCGAATCCACTACAACTCAGAGGAAAATATTAGACTTTGTACTCCACTACATTTATCTGAAAACATTAGTTACTATTACTACTTTGCAGACTGTTAACAATACAACAAATAATCAATAAATTATAATATTATATCAATAAGGCTTTATTGGTCCCCAGGAGGAAATTCACAAGCTACCCAGCAGTATGTAAATTAATATATAAAAAATATATAAATTAATTAAAATGAGCTCCACCTTTACCAGCTGCAACATTAAAGCGAAGAACAATGCATCAATGCATCAATAAATATAATCCAATAATATAATATATTATTATGAAATGGGCCATTCTGCATAATGAGTATTTTTACTTTTGGTACTTTAGGTATATACACATATACATACATATATACATTTTCAACGCAGGACTTTTACTTGTAACAAAGTATCTTCAACCACTGTCAGAAACACAAACTTTTACTGTTTTTTTTTACTGTGTCTAATAGGATTCAGAGTGTGTGTGTGCGCATGCGTGGGTGTGTGTGTGTGTGTTGTGAGGGGGAGCCTAAAAGTACTGGGTCCAATCACAAGCTCCTAAATGACATGTACTGTATCTGAAACAAAAAAGCTGTAAAGCTGTCTGCTAAATGACTAAATATATAAGAATATATATTTATATATATTTATTTTTTCTAAGCCAGAGCACTCATTCATGTGGAAGTGAGAGCTTATTGCCCACTGCCAGGATGATGTGAAACCTGTGACAAATCTATAAAAAAGATGCTCAGATGCCCAGACCTAGAACAGGCGTATGTTAAATTATAACCTGAATTGTCTGTCCTCCAAAGAAAAACAACATGCATCACAAACAAACACAAACAAACCAGAAAATCCTGGCTAAACCGTAACCTCCTCGGGAGGAGGTACAGATTTATCTCTAACAGTTTTATCAGCTGCTCCAGCTATACTTTAATGTTCCCGTGATTTGCTGTGTTCAAAGTGGAAGCTGTGATGTGACAGGAATGGCAGGTGTTCATTTCCGGGAGACCCAGAAAAACAAATCAAGATTTCGCCGGTCTTTTTAGGATACTGGCTGTTCAAGCAGCAGCGGCAGCGCGGCGGTGAAGGCTGCAGACTTAGATTGAGGAGATAAATCTGCTGAGCCGTCCACAAGCAAATAGCTTTCCAGCCTGTGGGGACAGGTGTTGCGTTTCCCAACCGCTGACGGCCTTGGGGGTGTTGGCCCGGTGGCGACTGGACACTTTCCTTACAGTGTCTCCCAACCACGCCAGCTGCCACAGTCACGGAAGATAACACAATAAAGCTGCTATATGGCTGTATTGATATCTCACAGTGTGTGTGTATGTGTGTGTGTGTGTGTGTCTATGTTTGGATACGGTTATTATTACTCAACTAGATGATTAAGACATGGCTTCCCTCATCTCTTCTAGACAACGTTGAATACTTTACACGCAGCCCTGGGCTGCATATATAATATTCTTTTGTGTATAAAATGGCATAGTCATTATATAACAATGTATACCCATGCCATTAATCATCAATGCACAGCTGACTTTCACAAGTGACTGTTGCTATACGGCCCATGGTTATGTCTCTCCATTGAGAATACAGAGAGCAGGGAGAGAAAGAGAGAGAGACAGAGAGAGAGACAGAGAGAGAGAGGGGATATAACCAGGTGATGTGGGGTATCTCTCTCTCATACACACACACACACACACACATACACACACACTTATAGGGGGGGGTTTGTGTAACCCCCCTGTGTGCAAGCCCAGCAAGACGTCTTCTGGACTTCACTGCACACAAAATGAGCTTCCATTTTTCAAAGCAGATAGCGGGAAAACAGCGGAAAGTTTTGGAGATGATCCCGATCTCTTTGGGAGGCGGTGGGGAGAGACAACTTAGTTTGGGGCTAACGCTCTGTTGGCTGAAGCAGCAACATTTCAAAAAGGAGTTTAGACAAAATGTGGACTCGGCAAAACATGTCCTAAAACCATTATTAAGGTGCTTGGGCTTATGTGGAACTATGGATTCTGGGAAATAACTTAGTTACTTGGGATATCGGTTTCATCCTAATGGCCACGGCAGAATAGGAAAAGCAAGCAGGGCTATGAAATAGTTATCGGTATTGTGCTCTTGGTGTGTGCTTATATCTAAAGGTACATTTCTTTCCCGAAATGCCATTCCTCCACGCTAAATCTGGTGCAATGCATCTCTTCCCCTTGTGCGAAATTAACGTTTTTGTATATGGTCCCTGGCAAATAAACGTAATAAACTAAACTAAATTCCTAGCATCATAGCACATTGTTACTAAGCCTCTACTAGGTAGTGGTGAAGCCACTCACCTTGTGGATTTTCCCCTCCTCAGTACCAACCAGGAAGAGGAAGTCAATCTTCCGATGGAAATCGAAGGACGTGCCGCACGCTGCAACACACACGTTAAACACATTGCTGAGTTACATACAGACGGGAATTCAGTGCTACTATGGGAATCTGCCTTGTACTGAATGTGGTGTGAAGCATGTCACACACATGTCTGGCTCTACCAACACCCAAGGCGATAGCGGCTGTTTGCCACATGAGTGGGTAACATATGGCAAGCAGCATAATGTCTAATCAATAACAGTAAGCCACATCCCAATCGAATGTGGATATTGTTTTTGGAAACTCAAAACTTAACTCTTCTGATGTTTCCTTTCTGTACAACATTTATATATGTTATAATAAAGCACAACCGGCTGTCCCAAATAATGTATGCTTAACACCGCCGAAGTACATTATTTTCCAATAACGGGACAGCCCAGAGTGGTTTATTCCACTAAGACCACAGTTACCAACAATGATTATATATTACTTACTTTCATCTATACCGTTATTGTTTTTTTATCGACCTAATCAGCTGAAATGAAAATATTCCTCCGCAGTGCTTTGAGCATATTGCTTTTGCGTTTTGCGCCAAGGAAACGTCTGGTGGATAGTTGTATCTGACTGCTGTTGTTAACGTTGGATTTGTAGCACATTGACTCAGAACTGCTAAAAGGCTGAGCTTTCCCGTTAGTGAAAAACAATGCACACCCTTGGACATTATTGACCAATCAGGATCAAGTGTTTAACAATGCTGTGGCATAAATAAATACATAAAGTAATGCTCCCTCCTTGCCATTGGCAGTAGAGCCTCGATTCCTTTGCCAAATTAGTTTAAGAACAAATAGAGGTCAAAGAAAAGAGGCTTAGCCTATCTTGTTGAAATATTTCTAGCAGCATACTAAATACTAGTTCCTCTTCTGTGCTGTCAAGCTCTAGCATACAGAGTGCTTAGACAACAGATTAGCACCAGTATCTGATCAAGCATCGGTCATGTTAATGACCGCTGGCTGCTATCTAATTGGCATAGATGGATAGTGTTCCAGATTATAATGTTGTTTCAGTGTAGGCCTGGGATGCGTCCGTTACTTAATGAAATAATAACAACAATAAAAGAAGAATCAGAGTAGTATTCACTTTTACTCCCTTTCATCCTTGGTCCCATTTCAGACCTTTAACAACCGGCAAATACACAGAGATCGTTAACATTTCCTGTCTATGAGAGTTTCTCCATGTGGACCACTTCCAGAAGAAGTAATCCATAAGATGCAATGCGGGCAAAACTACGAAGCACTAAGAGGAACCGACTGAGCCGTTGGAGTCAATAAGGGGACACAAGGCGTCCGAGGTGTGAACTCACCGACGCTGGACTGCTCCACCACCTCCAGGCACTCGGGGATGGCCCCCTCCAAAGACAGTTTAATCACATCGCTGAAGACAAGATCGTTCTGCATGCACACGGACACATCCCATGTGAATACATGTCGTGATGGACATGTGTGCCTCTTAGGGCTGGGCGATATGGAGAAATGTATTATCACGATAATTATGGGTAATTTTACACCATATCGATAAACATCACGATATGCTTATGGATTCAAAATACCATTCTACACAGTGTAACTGAGGGTCATTACATTGAAGTACATGGAAATGTAAAGTACACTATCGGATAAAAAATATTTTTTCTTTCTTTCTCTGACGTTTCAAACCTCATATTTTGATCATTTTAAGGGCATTCTCATTCCCTTCTCATCGTAATTCATTTAGACTGTAAAACTGGATCTCGCTATAAGGCGATGTCTTCATTCCAAGACGACACAATACCATTCAAAGACCACACAGGATAATCTTGAATCATTGCCCAGCCCTAGTGCTTCGTTAACCTTGATCAGGGTCCAGGACACCACGCGCCCATCGGAGGAAACGGAGTAGAAGTTGTGGTTGTTGTCCATGTCGTCGTTCTGCCAGCGGACCTGTTTGTGGCATCGACAACAAAAAACAAGACAGAAAAACACGATTTCAATCAGGAAAGATCTCGCGTGGTGTGCCGAAAAAATGTCCTTCGCTGTGTGAAGGACAGCTGTGTGTCTGACTAGAAATTGATAAAGACATTTGATCACAGAAAAGTGTTTGTATAAATCATACAATGTTTATTAGGAGACAAGGTAAAGCAAGGTATTATAACACAACATTTTATGTTGTTTTATGTAACATTTTTGTCCTTGTCATTTTAGTAGGTGTCAATGTTTTGTTTAAGACGTTAATCGTGCTGTATATCTGTAATATCATGGGAAATGTGATTGATTTTGAATGGGCACAGCATAAATGAATACAATTGTTTAAGAAAAAGGTAATAGAAGCAAATGATAGACGATAATAGATGATAGATTAGTTGTCAACATGGGAAAAAACCCAAATGCTTCGGTTGTCAATATTTTATAAGGATGTTTACGCTGGCAGTTTTCAACAGCATATTGCATATTGTGTCTATGAATGAATCATTCTGGGCGGTGGGTGGTATGTAAATCAGGTGAGAAATTACAGTGATGCGGGCATACTTAAACAACACCATCAATCTCTTGCACTCTGGTTTACACACGCACACACACACAAACACACGCCCATTCGCTAAACAATTTGCTAAAAATGTACCCGTATTTAGCAAATTGTACTCTAAATGAGTATTGGTGCATGGTGTATGTGTATTGGTGCATTGTGGTATGTGTATTTTATTGTATTTCCACATCTGTAGTGTATTGCTGTGTTATGATACTGAAAGCTGTACATTTAAATATCAGACAAATTGAAATTGATCAATAGCTAATCGCTCTGTGCAGCACATCAGTTTATTAATTAAATGAAATTCACACACACACACACACACACACACACACCATACAGAGGACCTCCTACCCGCTCACCTGCCAGACAGGGTCGGTGTGTTTTCCCGCCTTGGCGGTGCTCCTGTACGCGGGCTGCGGTGCTCCTCCTCCTCCTCCTCCTCCCTGCTCCTCCTTCAGGTTGAAGACGGCCACGCAGCCGTCGTAGAAGCCCACCGCCACCAGGTGGGACAGCCGCTCGTGGATGTGGAGGCACATGATGCCGACGCCAGTGGGGTAGACGTACTCGGGGCAGGTGGAGTTCTTCAGCGTGTAGAGCAGCAGCACGCCGCCGTGCCCTTGCTTGCTGAAGTCGTCTGGCGGGAAATTGAGAGAGAGGAGACCAGTCGATCCACAGAAAATGAATGGAATCACATTTTTGTAATCGATTCATCGTTTAGGTCATTTATCATTAAGTACAAATACCAAACATTTGCTGCTTGATGCTTCAGCAATTCAAATGTTTGGTTCATGGATCGTTATGCAACAGTTAGTCCCGACCGAGTCATCTGATTGGACAAGAGGTATCCCATGAGTGCTGATATTCAGCATTTTCAGCACTGGGACTTTTACTATACATGTAATCACTTCGCTTTACAGCTGCTCTAACAACCGTTAACTACATCGACGATCGTTATCTATCAACATATTATTTCACTGGTTGCACAATAAATGGAAACATACAGATACATGTACATGATACCAAGACACTGGCCTGTGGTAACATGTAGACCTACACAAAGTAGCACGCGAGTGTGCAGGAAAATGTTGATGCATTGCTTGGCAACAGTCCAGTCCCAGTACAGTTGAGGACCTATTTGTGTTGGCGGAGCCGAATAAATGATTTAATAAACAAACAAATCATAATCTGCTGTCGCTTATTACTGTCAACTAATAAAAGGCGCTTGTAAAACTGTTGTATAAAAGCAATATCGCACTCGAGGTCGTGCTGGTCGTGCTGTGATTCGGTCGTAGGTACGAGGCCGCCGTGCTGATATTGCTTATGTAATTATAAAATGAATACTTTAGTTTTTCTTGGCTGCTTGTCAGATAAAGCGAGCACAATTATTTTAAGTGATTTAACATGACTTTGGACTCTGGTAAGTTGTGATGGTATTTGCTATTATTTATGACACTTTGTAGACTACATGATTAATCAAAAAAAAAAAAGATTGTTAGATTCATCGACTATGAAAATAATTGTTATTTGTAGCCCTAGAGGAGAGTGTAGAAGTGTGACCAGGGAGACCAGGATTAAGAGACTGATGGCCAGATATTATGATTATGATGATTATGATTATCATGGGGTTGAAAGACACAACATGCGTTGCAGGATATTTGAAACATTTCCAAAAAAAACCAAAGTGTACCGTGTACTCACATGATCCCATCCCCACTGCAAACAAGTCCGGGTAATTCTTGTTCCTATTGAGCACACGCCTCCCATTAATGACCGTGAATCCACTTGTTCAACACAGTTGTCTAAATCATGAGGACTGACCAGCAGAGGGCGGTAACAGAGAGCCTCTTTGCTCTGTCATACTGGAACTTCCACAGCGGGAGAAGAGTCCCCTCCTGCTCTCTGAGTTCATCCGAGGCGTCCTCAAAGTACTTGAAGTCTGAGACAGATGTGGCGGATGAAGAAGACACGACAAGGACATGAGACAAAAATACAATATAAAACATGTGCATTTTCATTTTTGAACGACAGTTAAATTTTACCTTGTGCTATGTCATCAAATGTATTTTGGTTGACCATCCGTTCAAAGATCTTGCTGACCTTAATCACTTTGTTAAAGTCATCACTCTATGGAGAGAATAGTTTTTAAAACAAGTTACACTGGTTAGGTTGATAAAAAAAAGGCACAATATATAAAACAGTCCCCTGCCTCAACACACATCTGATCTTAAAGCTGCTCTAGGTATCTTTTGCTAGCTGACCAAGAGCTAGCTTGAATTTTACCAAAAGATCTCCAAATAAAAAGAGAAAAAAAAGAATATATACAAGTTAAAAGTTGATGCAAAGGTAAAGAAAATTATATAATCAATTGCATGAAGTTGAAATGAATAGTACTTTATGTAAAATATCAGATGGAAGCATATTATGCATGGGCATATAATGCATATGTGACTTGCGAGGGGGGTGCCAGTGGGGGGGGGCAGAGATTGCACCCCTGGCCCCCCCTTGGCTGCACCACTGATGAGCTGCAAACCAAAACACATTCAGGGGGACCCAGCATGAGAGTTCAACCTGAGTCTCCGTCATCATCTGCTTCTTCTGGGATCTGTCCTCCTCTTTTTTAACCAAAGAGCTTTTCTGTTTCTCCTTGTTTTTCTCCTGCTTCTGCAGCTCCTCCAGGTACGCGTCGTATATCAACCACTGTGCGGCGGGAAAGACAATTATTTACTCCTTGTAATGCCTTTACATGACCTTATCCTCACAGGTACGGCGTTGGGAGAAGGCCAGGCCAACGAGGCGTCCCTTCTTCACACAAAGGGATGTTATGTGTTACCTGATTGGCTGTTGCAGAGAAGTTACATCGAGGAGGAGGTTCAGTCTGGCAACTCCTTTCCTGTTGGTGATTGATAATAATCATACCAATTACATTTGTACATCACAACGTCACATCGCACGCCTCTGTTTTTGGAGCATAGGAGCATTGTAATGTCAGTTATTGTGTTGGCCGTCATGGTTTTTCGTCATTGTTATGGTCATTGTTTAGTCATTAATCGTTAAGTTATTTGTCATTATTGGGAGACCGCCACAGGGTTTCTCATGCGAGATGTGGCAAAACACAGTTTTCATTAGCCAAGGTTATGGTATATTTACGTTGATTCAGGATTTCACAGGACTACAGCTCTCTTGAGTCCTCTCAATATGGCGGAGTACCGACAACAACAAAAATCCCATGATGCATTCTGGTGTACAAGCTCTACTGGGGTCCTCGGTTCTTACCCTCAGAGGGTTGTTCAGGGTCTGGGAGGCCCGCTCGCTGAAGTTGAACTGGTTTGTGAGCTTCTGCTCCTTCTTGCCCGTCTTGGAGGCTACGCTGTCGGGCCTGTCCTCCTCTCCGCCCTCCTCTGGTTCTCCTGCGTCTTCTGGACCTGTGGCCTGGTCCTGTGGAAACAATGAAAAATTAAAAAAATAAAAATTGTTCAACAGGTCCCACCTGTGATGATTTTCAAGTTTTTTTACTGCAGCATTTTTTAAATAATTGGATGCTAAAATCATAACACAACCCCATTCAGTTCTACATACATTGGCAAATATAAAAACTTAAAAAATTGTTATCAGCAAACTCCACCATACTCTTGTACAACAGGTCCCCAAGTACCTCTGTGATGATTTCTTTGCAGCATTTTTCAATAATTACATACTTAAGTTATTCCTAATGTGTAGACGTGTAGTTGGCGTGACCGCAGCGCCGTTTACTTCCACTGATGCTTTGTAAATAGTTCAAAATAGCAATAAGCCGGGAAGTATTTAGCCTACAAGGTATCATAATTAGAATACACCCTCACATTGTGCATGACGTTGAGTGAGTGAGTTAACAAAGCTGTGGTTCAAAACTCACAATCACCGGAGACTCTGGTTTCTCTTCGTCTGGTTTCTCCTCGTCTGGTTTCTCCTCGTCTGGTTTTTCCTGCTCGGCTTCAGCCTCGGCTGCAGGTTTCTCTGGAAACAATGAAAATGTCCTTTGATGTAAAACTGTAATGTTTCTTTATTTGTATTCTTGGTATATTTCAGGATTGTATGTCTCTTTGCAAAAGGACAATAGTGCCGCTCTGTGGCTAAAACCGTGTATTACACCACAAGACAAAAACAGTATAATGTTGGCAGAGCAGCCATTATGAAATTCAACTGAAATAATATGAGCAAGATGTAGAAATGTAAATAATAATTTTAAAGGCATAGGAAACTAAATGATTGTGATTTAGGACGTTGTAGATATTGTTAACCTAAATAAGCATACAGCAATGCTGAAACAAGTGTATTTGTTATGTACCCTCAGTGGGGTCCTGTCTGGCCCTCTGTCTCCGGGCCTCATCAGAATCAAGGTGCAGCAGGTTCCCCTCCAGGACCAAGTGGACCGCCATCTGGTCCACGCCACTGATGGGCTTGTAGGCGCGCTCCTACAGCAACACAGCAAGCCTCCACAGTATGAGTAGATATCATAGAGATCTGTTGTAGCTGAATTGCTTTTAGGTATATTTAGAGTTACAAAAAGGTTAATGTCAACAGACAGTAGTTTTTGATAAAGACGATATCGTAATATAATATATAATAGTATATAAAAGTCATGCCAAGTCATTCCTTACTGAGACTCATTAACTTTGCTTGTAATAACTACTGTGGTGTCTGCTCGGAGGTGGTCACCTTGAAGCTGTAGCGCACGATATTCTGAGGTGCATGAGGGTTATTGGCAGTCAGTATCTTAGTGAATTCCTCCTTCAGCTCCTGGTCCGGCCGTGTTGGACCAACGTAGGACATCATGAAGGAGAAGGAGAAGGAGAAGGAGAAGAAGAAGAAGAAGAAGAAGAAGAAGAAGAAGAAGAAGAAGAAGAAGAAGAAGAAGAAGAAGAAGAAAGTGACAAGGGATTTGGGAATGAAAATGAAAGTATCGCCAGTTCATAAAACAACTGATAACCTGAAAACAAGCAGGGTTTTTTTTCAAAGTTCAACCCTGTTATTGTATGTTCACTTGCAATCAACCACACCAAATGTTGGTGCGTCTGTGTGAACCTCAGTCAGCCCCTGGACCTCCTTCGCACCTCCTCAGTGAGCTCCAGCTGGTCCGGGGGCTTCAGTAAAGCCTTCCCTTGGGCCCACTCGTCCCAGCCGTCCACCTGGTCCGGCCCGTCCTCTTCATCCTGTCCAATGGAGAAGAGTTGCTGTTCTTTATTAACCCGCTTTATTAAAGAGGTGCCTTTATTATCCCGCTGACATGATGAGCAGTCAGTCGGTGGAGGTGAACATATGTTGTTGTGGACTCACCTTCTTCTTGCTGGCGGGTTTGCTGACCTTTAGGCCTCCACCTGGGGCCTTCAGAGATGGGACATTTGACAGGATAACATATGTTACGTTACATGAGTGGGCTGTGTTTGTTCAATATTTAAAACCAAACTGTCTGTTTTCCCCCTTCTCTGCAACCCCTGACTCACTCACCTTCTTGACCCCCACAGCTGCTGGTTTAGGAGCCACAGGCATGGCAGAAATATACAGAAACAAACACACCCAGTCCCAGAAATACTGTCAATATAAGGTCTTAGTGGCTTCACTTCAGGTCCAGCTACAGGTCCAACTTCAGGTCCAGCTACAGGTCCAGCGTGTGTACACCCATTACCATGGCGACCGGCTCCCAGGGTGCGCCGAATGAGCGCGAGCGAGAGAGAGCGAGATGGGCGGGACATCCGTTTCCGTTACACGTTTCGGATATTGCTCGGTCAAATGTTACGTTTTTGCTCCGTATCTATATATGTATCGTCCATGTCTTCGTCTTTATTCTTGTCATTGTTCGTGCCCCCCCCCCTCGCCCCCGGGGGGTCGGTAAACCCGGCGCGCGCACACAGCGCATAGGACGCAAAGAGACCGGAAATCGCGCCCGGAAATTGTGTCGCTGCGTGGCCTGCCGGGATAACGCCACAATGCAGGATCCTCTCCCGGTGCTCCGCTGAAACATGACGCAGTACCGCTTTGCAGTGGCACCCCTACGCGGTTTTTCTCTTCTAATCTGAGTCTGAGTCGACGGGAGGATGATTTGTAACGGTTTATTTTATTAATATTATTATTAATACGTCGACATTAATTTACGTGAAACATCTGCGGTGCCGGCCCTTTTTACAATATAATCCTAATAATGACGTCATCCGAGTAAACGTGTTATCGTGTTATCCGACACACACACACACACACACACACTATTACGGACCCAGATCCTGCTCTGTGATTGGACACGCCCCTATAACCCGGAAGTGGGGCGGTTCTGAGTGTGTATGTGTGTGTGTGTGAGTGTCGAGTCACCTCTGCCAGACCGGAGGGAAACACCACAACAAACCCGTCCGGTACCGAGGATGATGCGACGGAACGGGGGACCCACATCACTACATCCGAACCGGGCCGTGTAGACCGAGAGACCGAGACCCAGACCGAGACCTAGACCGAGACCGAGAGACCGAGACCCGAGACCGAGAGAGAAACCCAGGTTTTGTCTGAGGAAAAAAACAGGTCCGGACCGGAGCCGACATGATGGAGGAGATGGACCGCTTCCAGGTGCCGCCGGTCAACGGAGAGACCCAGCCTCTGGTGAGCAGGACGGGACCAGCCCGGTCCATTACACCTAGCCTTATTATGGGATGTACGGGAGGACCGACCCCCCCCCCCCCCCCCCCCCCCCATGGCGGTACGGTACTGTACTGTACGGTACCGGGGGGATGCTGTCATAATGATGATGGCGTCTGGTTCTGTTATGAAACGGGACGGGTGTGTGTGTGTGTGTGTGTGTGTGTGTGTGTGTGGGGGGGGGGGTTATGTACTGCCGTGTCTGCTGTTCTGTCCGTCTGTCCGTCCGGATCCGGGTCGTGTGGAGTGGGTCTGAGTCTGGCCGGGACTGCGGACTATTGGATTTGGCTGCGGACCAGGGGCCTATAGGCCCACAGGCCCATGGGCCCGGTTCCGATTCAGCATGGTCATGTTGTGTCATGGGCTGGGAGGCGTGGTCCCACCGAGCCAATACGTCCTGTGTGTGTGTGTGTGTGTGTGTGTGTGTGTGTGTGTGTGTGTGTGTGTGTGTGTGTGTGTGCGCGCGCCTGTCCAGTCCAGGCCCAGTTCATCCAGCTGGGTTGTAATAGCTGTCCCCCCCTCACAGTGCTGTGGGCCCAGTCTGGGGGGAGTCTGCTGGTGCTGGTGTGACCGGGTCCAAGCCTGTGTAACGCTTACTACCGGGTCCATAGCTGTGTAACACTTTTTAGCGGGCCCATGCCTGTGTAACGCTTAGGACCGGGTCCATGCCTGTGTAACATTAATACTAGGTCCATGCCTGTGTAACACTTACTACCGGGTCCATGCCTGTGTAACACTTACTACTGGACACATGACCGTGTAACACTTACTACCGGGTCCATGCCCGTGTAACGCTTACTACCGGATCCATGCCCGTGTAACGCTTCTGACAGGGTCCATGCCTGTGTAACACTTACATGTCTGTGTAACACATACTACCGGGTCCATGCCTGTGTAACACTTACATGGCTGTGTAACACTTACTACCGGGTCCATGTCTGTGTAACGCTTCTGACAGGGTCCATGCCTGTGTAACAGTTACATGGCTGTGTAACACTTACTACCGGGTCCATGTCTGTGTAACACATACTGCCGGGTCCATGTCTGTGTAACGCTTACTTCTGGGTCCATGCCCGTGTAACACTTACTACCGGGTCCATGCCCGTGTAACGCTTACTACCGGGTCCATGCCCGTGTAACGCTTACTACCGGGTCCATGTCTGTGTAACGCTTACTACCGAGTCCAGGCCTGTGTAACACTTATGACCGGGTCCAGGCCTGTGTAACACTTATGACCGGGTCCAGGCCTGTGTAACACTTATGACCGGGTCCAGGCCTGTGTAACACTTATGACCGGGTCCAGGCCTGTGTAACACTTACTACCTTGTTGGAGCAGGCGGCTGGGAGCAATGCAGGAAAGCGGTGCTTGTGTTATGATGCAGGACTGTCTTCAGCACGTTGTTGTAATCTGATTTCCTCTGGTTTTCCTTTCCTCCGGTGGACGCTAATCTGCTCTTTATTTACTTCGTGTTCGACGTCTTTCAACAGCGGCAATCAAATTCCCCCCCCACCCCCCCAACCCATTCCCCCACCCCCCCCCCCCATTCCCCCCCCCCCCTTCCCCATCCTCTTCATTACAGTATTAGCATTCTGGCAGCTCTTCTGTGTTTCCACTTCCTATTAAATATGTTATTACTCTCTAGTCTCTACGTCGGTCTGCAGGCGCAACCTGGCAAGCCCACTGTAGCTCTGGACACGACTAACTGTACGCAGGTCTGTTTGACTAAGGAAGTGGCCATATCCACGTGGTGGATAATCATGTTGGATGTCACGTGATGATGATGATGATGATGATGATGATGATGATGATGATGATGATGATAACCTCATCTTATCACGTGGATCGTCGCTGTCCAAGCCTGTGATTTGGAGTGAGTGTTAAATCACGATGATTCAAAGTCATAAACCCAGGCGTGTGTGATGTACAAGCAATGATGAAGCACGAGCACACCGCGCCAAGCCTTTTTTTCCCCAAGAAACATGTGCATGAGTGGGCACGTGCACGCGTGTACGCGTGTCCACACACATGGATGTATTGTGTGTGTAGTGTTGTTGTTGTTGGAGCACGCGTCGGTCAAGTGCGATATCCTTGGAGTGTCACGGCGAACTGATCAACGCGGTCTGCGTTTGTGCGGCGGTCTGATGGCCTTCATAACTTAGCTTCATTGTCGTTCCTATCGACAACACATTGGTGTTCTGATCTACCGGTCTCCTATTGGCCAAGAGGACGCCGCGACGTGTAAAACCCCCCAATCGGCTGCCGTCTGCTGCGTCAGCATCAGCCGAGTGCCTCTTCATCATCGCGCGCCGTAAAACAGTCCACCACATCGGTGTCAACACACACACACACACACACACACACACACACACACACACACACACACACACACACACACATTTATCTATATCTACTGTATGTGCTTAAGACTGAGTATGTGCGTTCATGTTTCTGAAGGTCAGAGCTGATTGTAGTGTTTTTCTATCGGTTTTTCTATCAGTGTCCTGTCACCCAAGTATCCGGACCAAGGCCTTAACGATGTACTTTTTAAACCGAAGGATCAACAAATATTTGTATCTTATGCAATCATTTTGTGGAGCAAAACCAACTGCAGCGGCGGACCATTTATTGTTGACCTGTTAAGATAAGCCCACGGTGCTCAAGGCCAGCGCAGAGCATGCAAATTAATGCAAATGTGACGATTCATGAAAGAGATGGCTTAATTTCCACCACAGGACACCCCGTTGTCATGGGTCCCACTCGCCTATCGCTTACCCACCAACCGCCCCGAGAATAGACCTGCTATTTCTTTTGATATTTCCTGTTAGTGGAAGCTGGCTGGTCCCTCGTTGATGACCTCATTGATGCTAAATCCCCTTTTCATCGTTCACCGCGGGCTCTGATGAAAGCCTCCAATGGGGATTGTTTTCTGAGCAGACCCAACCTCCATCCTCCTTACAGCGAAAGCTCGGGTGAAAAAAAACGGCAGGAGGAAGAGCGATTTGTGCAGCAGCGTATGCCTAATGATCCAAGGGAAATGCCTATCTGTCACTGGCGCCATGAAAGGCCTCATGTGTTTGGTGGGGAAGCTCTGGCAATGGGAACACCTCATTCCCGCACCTTGCCTTTTCCTTCTTCCCGGTTGAGATGGAGTGCGATGTTTTCTGTTTCCTCGGCGGCCCACATTTGTTATTTCAGCCAGCGAACGGCGCATGGGTCGCCAGGCGACTTTATTGTATTCATTGGATCTGGCAACGCCACGGATTACAGCCTCAACTACGAGGCTTGTTGTTTAGCGGCGCTTCCAGAGGAACCTATCCTTTAGTTCAGGGCTCCTCAGCCTTTTGTTGCCCGGTATGCAAATTTGAAATAATTTCACGGCCCGGTATTTGGCCATCGTTATATGCCTGGCTCATCTAAACTAGTAAACACATTAACACATAACAGTTTTATGAATAACAGCAACAGTCTCACAGTCCTCAAACAGTTATAACAGCATCGCACTTATACTGTAATTATGGCACTCTAACTAATCAAATTAATCTATCAAACTATCAAAGTCTGTTTCTTTGCCATTGTTATCTTAGTTATGTATAACGCATCTATCCACCACAACGAAGAGCGCTAATTACGATCCCTGACGTCTGATCCATATAAGGTCATGACCAAATATGGATGTTTGGACGTGCATCACATTTAGCAAACACAAACTGCTTAGCAGGCATTTGATAGGCTGTGAAATACCTTTATTCATGCATTTTGGGTGACTAAGGGCGGCCAGTGCAAACTTACTTAATTTGGGCAATTATAGTTGGGTTAATGACACCCATTTGCTCATTGTGCTGTTAAATGTAATTAGGTACAATAAAAATAGACTGTAAAAATTATAATCACCCCTCAGAACAAATCACCCCTGTACTTCACAACCAACACTGGCTACCAGTTAAACACAGGATTCACTTACTACTCACAGAAATACTACTCACCACCTACAAAGCCATGAATAACCTGGCCTCTCCCTACCCCTCCGACCTCCTCCTCCGCCCCTCATCTACCCGATTCCTCAGGTCTGCAAACACAACCCCTGTCAAAACCACCAGGACCAAGCGCCGGACCTGGGGCGACAGGGCCTTTTCGGTTGCAGCACCCTCCCTCTGGGACAATCTCCCCAACCACATCCGACAGGCGGACACCCTGCCGTCCTTCAAACAGGCCCTCAAAACCCTCCTCTTCAAGCAAGCGTTCAACAGTTCACCTCCTTCCCTCCTCTCCCCTCCCTCCCTTTTCATGTCTCCTCTACTCCTCAATCATCTTCTTCATGTACCTAACATTTGTCCAGTGTCCCTGTGTAAAGCATCTTTGATTACCTTGAAAAGCACTATATAAATTGAATGTATTATTATTAGTAGTAATATTTTTATGGAGCATATCTGAATTTTGAAGGATGAATGACAGATTGTTTTGGCTTCATTTCTAAATCTCTGCGGCCCGGTGGCAATTGGTCCACGGCCCGGTGGTTGAGAACCACTGCTTCAGTTCATCTCTAAAATATGAGTTGAAAAGGTTGGTGGCTGATAACTCGAATGTGACGCAATTATTATTCCATGTTCAATGTTTTCCCTCGGTGTTGATCAGGATGCCACAGGCGTGTTGGTCACACCTTTACGCAGAAGGTTACTGTGGCTTGAGTGAACGTGTGAAAGGAAATTTGACTCAACTATTATCTTTTCACTGTCGTTGCTTGACACATTCATTTTCATTAGGCCCAAGCAAAACTGATTTAGGAGTCCACATCTGCATCGAAGCCTCTATTCCATCCTCCTCACGTTTAGCTTTTCAAGTGATTAAAAAAAAAATGGTGTTGAAAACAAACAACGTATCTCTGTAGCCTATATCGGTCCTATTTCTGCAGCCTGGACGTGTTGTGACTAAATTAGTGGTGCGTGTTTGAGCTGCGGCATCATGGCCGCGTCCTGGAGTGTCTTTGTTGCTGTTTCTCTTTTGGTAGCACAGCGTGTGATTCATCCGAGTGAATGCAGGCTAATTGTGAGGCAGCCTTTCGCCCATGTGGCCCTGGGGGAGTCCTCCACATGCAACAAGAGCGGGCCTGTGGGCTAAACATAATGCATGCCTCTGTTAGCGGAGCGGGCCCAGGCCCGGCCCAGTGGAGCCCCAGCGCCGGCTCTCGGTACGTCAGGAAACCTCCCCTCCAACAGAACCCCCCTCTGTTCTCCCACGACCTCGCCTCTCTGTGTTGTCACCGGCGCCGGTGAGAGGCTAGCGAACCCCCCTCTCTCTGCAGGCTCTCTGGGTCCGCCCTGGCATCCACGGTAGCACGTTGGCTAACTACAACCCTTCCAGAGAACAGGACGCTAGCAGGTCCTCAGTAGCGGCTGCCGGTACAGGGTCTATGTGGGCTTGAATATCGTTCAAATCTGCATAGACCATAGGTTGGAAATGCCGTTGCTTTACTCCCACTAAGTAAAGTGAATGAAAATTGATAAAATAAAACAAAATGTCATCTATGAATTTAAACTGTGGACATATGACCACAGTGGCATGGCTTCGAAATCCTATTGAATCCAAGCTGTTGAACTTACCTGTCACAATATTTTTTTGTTCAGGACCCTGCAGCATCCTCCACCTCAGAGGCAGACTCTGACACCAGGGAGGGAGAGACGGTGGCCATGAACTACAAGCCCTCGCCACTGCAGGTTCAAATAGGTACTATAACACCCACAATGCACAGCAATAAATCCTACCTCCATAGGAGTGTCATAGCAAGGTTAGGAACTGCGTCTATGTTGACCTTTTGGGAGGACACAGTTGGTGCAAATGCAGTTTTAAAATCATATGTTGTACATTAGGTGGTGCGGGTACGTGTACAGGTTTGATGTTTTCCTCCAGCAAGTCATTTATTAAGAATAAGTGTTTGTTGTAAATGTTAAATATTTAATGTTATACATACTGTATTAAATCTGCTAGCTGGAAGTCTGTGGGTCCACTTTGACTATTAAAAGCAGCAAATGCATATTACTAAAACAGACATATTCAATTAATATCGACCCGTGTACTCATGTGGTCTCCATCTTGAGTGGCTCGATCAATAGTGAGTTGTTTAGCTCAGTTTTAGTGCTCTGTCTGTGCTGGCCTGCTGGATTGAGACACCCAGAGCGGACAGGTGGAAGTTTAGTCAACCCTTTCTCCTAACCTCTCATTAGCCCTCTTTATATCTGTGCCTGGACAGGATTAAGTCATGTCCGCAATAAGCTGCGTTAATGTAAAGCATGATGGCTTGCTGCATAGGGAGACACCACAGCAGTCTGAGCTCATCGGATTTGCATTGATTGTCCTATTGTCCGTTATGCCTATTCATACAGCGCAGTACATTCAGAATATTTCTGGTCAGTCAGGGTAGTGTAGTGGGTAGGATGTTTCGATTCCCATCCCAAATGTACTGGGTTCGATCCCCAAAGCCTACCTTGAGCAAGATGCCTAACCCTTAACTGCTGTTTAATGACCGGTAACTCCCTTTTGATTAAAGTATATGAATAGAAAGATAGACATAGAAATGGGCTTCGATTCTAATTTCTAGGCAACTATTTTTAGAAAAAATAAGGAATGATGAGAGTAGTGCTGCCGACGCTCTTAAACTTGTGATATAAACGGATGATGTCATGCCCTGTGGTTGCCCAGAGAAACAGAGGGATCTGGCCAGGAAGGGATCTGTGAAGAACGGCACGGTGGGAAGCCCTGTGAACCAGCAGCCCAAGAAGAACGCAAGGACAAGGTAACCAGCAGGCCAACTGTATACCCCACCTCACAGCTTGTGTACAGCCACGACGGCAAGATACAGTTTGAGAAAGTTCAAATGCAATACTGTTCAGACATGAGAGGCCCTCATTATTTGCTGCCAACCCACCTGGGAGGCTGTCTCCTTCCTGATTATAATCACCACAAACACAAACCACAATTCTTCACACTGCTCAGGATTTGTGAGTGTAAACAGTAATTGCCATTGTGTGTGTGTATTGTGAGCGTCAGCTGTACCCTGTTGGCCTGTGGTCTCTCCTGGATTAGTGGGGATGCGAAGGCAGGTCTGCAACGGCGGGTCTTAAAGGAGAGGAGATTAGCAGCTCCTGTAGCGCAGGGTTCAGATTAATGCCAATTTCCTGTGTGAGTCATAGAAAAGTATTTCAGTGTACGCCTTCGAAAATATAGTTATTTCAGCAGGACTGGGTTGCACCAGCTGGGTGTAAGTTTGTCACAAAGTCCTTAGTAACCACTACTTAGTTTCCAGCTAGCTGTTTACTAAATATAGTTGCACCACCAAAACACAAGTAATGTCCTAACTAGTAACAGCTTAGTATGTGAACTTAAGTTTGTCGCTTCAACGTGACGACAACCAAGTTTTAAACAAATCAACAGCAAGCTACGATGTAAACAAGGAAGTGCTTGAGGATACCGGAGAGGACATCCAGTCGCATTTTGTGCTGTGCTCATGTACTCTAGAATAGCTTTGTGTTGGAAACAAAAACACGTTAAGTTAAAATGTTCAACCAGCACAATATCCTGTGTAGAAACAGTCAGCTGTTGCTGGGTTCTGTGCAGGGTGCACTGAGCGCTGCGGACCAAGCCACGCCCCCCTGCCACCGTTTACAACGTTCACACCTGCTTAGTGGTCGGTGTAAATATTTAGTAACCACTAGGCGCCACTGTGTTTAATTTCTTCCGCGGTTGTGCAATGGTAGCCTGGTTCCGCCCGCCTCCGTACTTCCGCTCAATTTTCATTTCACTTCAGTACTAAGGTCTGGCAGTGCTGTATGTTATAACGATGTCTTTTCCCTCAAATGTGCCTTCCAATCAGCGAACAGGAGGCGCGGCCTGAGAACAGTGACGTAGAGGTCGTGCGCGAATTTCAGTTATTGAGCAGAAGTACGGAGGCGGGCGGAACCAGGCTAATGCTAATGCTCACTGCATCTGCCGTTTGTATACTGTGCGCAACGTCGTTTCTGGCGCATGAAATACGTCACGACCAAACGTTAGCGATTGGTTAAGGCAGATCCAGAGTGGCACTGGGCAGAGCCAATAGGTTTTAAACTTCAACAGCACCCACCTTCAAGTGAGACATTGTTTGTCTCTACAGCACTGCTAGACCTTTAGTATGAATGAAATGAGTACGAAGGTCTAGTTAGGACTAGGCTAGTGCAATGGTGCCTCTGACCCAATATGCGTTGTAGCTGTTGTCGTTGTTGTGTTTTGTACTCTGAGTTTTGTGTTTTCTCCTCCTCCTGCGTCAGACTGGTGGTCCCAAACAAAGGCTACTCCTCCTTAGACCAGAGTCCGGACGAGAAACCCCTCGTGGCCCTGGACACGGACAGGTAAGTGTTTCCTGTTTTTGTTGATCTCTGCAACATTAAAGGTACAAATATATTATGAAAGCACTTAGTATCATTCCATACCAGATGCTGATGTTTTAAAAGGGAAAATACATTCAAGCAGATGTGATGTTGAAGCTACATGAAGTCTTTATCACGGCTACAGAGCACTGTTGCGTGGAACCGGGAATCCTCTATGAAGGACAAGTTCTCTGCTTATCACAAGAGATGATTGGATTTGGACAGCCAATCATCTCTGAGACCTTTCCCCCTGATTCGGCGTTGACCCGAGGTGACTGTGCCTCCGGCACCGTCGAAGCCCCAGGGTATCGTACTGCTCAGGGCGTCTCGCTGGTGTGGAATAAGCGCTCACTGAACAAACTGGAGTTTACATCACTTCGTATTACATCATCAGACGCTGGCACGCTGTGTGATTCACAGTCAGAGTGGCACAATGGTCTTTTTTTATTTTCACTCGATTCAGTTACGCCGTTTACACTGGCACTTGATTAGTCTGGTGGGTGATCCGGATTGACGCAATGCGGTTGAGCGAGCCGCGTTAGTGTGGGGTTGGTTGTATTTTATTGGGGAGATTGGTTTGTAGGGGTGTGCCCGACTAAGAATTTACATAGTCGAATCTGATTCGTCAAGTCCTGCCTATTAGTCGACTGATCGTCGAATCATGTTTTTTCTTTTTTTTTGCTCATTGATCCATATTCTCATTTGCGACATTAGCTTCCATTTTTTCCACACCAGACTAAAGAGCTGAAACACTCAAAACAGCCGCCCCGCACTTGTGTCATAGACGCGCCGCGGTGCTGCGGCGGCAGTGTGTTTGTTTTGCACTTGATATTTATACAAAAATATCATGATTTATTGGGAGAAAGAAACTATATGTAAAATCAGACATTCAGCACCGCCTATAGCCCGAATGGAATGATCCTGTGTTTTGCCGACGATTCGTCTATGAGATTGGCAGTCGAATCAGGCTCCTTAGATCGAATCGTCGAATAGTCGACTATTCGGGGTCACCCCTATTGGTTTGTGGTCTTTTTTAATACTACCAATCATATCGACCAAATTGTCTTTGTTTGACAAAATGATGAAAGAATGAATCATTTAAAAATGGTTCCTACTGCATCCCTTCCTAAAGTAATAATCTCGAAGGTTTTCATGTAAATGAATGTCTGTTAAGTCACTATCTATCACCTATGGCCCACTGATGAAAGCCCTTGCATTTGCAGCACTATGAATGTTAGGAACTGGGCGTTGGTGGTGACTTTCCCACAAAGCGGCCCACAGGTAGTGACGAGAGGGTAGCCATTTTTTATTCAGTAAATAGTAAGTGCTATAGTTATGGTCTCAGAAGACATTCCCTTTTTGCTTTCATATGTACTGGTGTTGTTATGGAGGCGTGGCAAAAGGGCCAACTGCCAACTGACTGACGTCACACATGTGACACTGTTCTCTGGGAAGCCATGGAAGTGAGGTCCAAAAACACACCTGTAATTACCGCTATCGCCATAGGTGTCACCATAGGGAACAAAACTTAGTTTTTCATTTATTTATTAGAAATGGCTATGTTTTAGGAGGCTATTGTGTGTGCCACTAACAATTTCTTTCATATTTGATATCTAATAAAACAATGTGTCATATTTAACATGATATATGTTCCTCTTCTTCAGCGACGACGACTTCGACATGTCCAGATACTCGTCATCGGGATACTCCTCAGCCGAGGTGAGATGTCTGAGGGACCAGGTACCTATAAACACACTATAGTCTATAATACCACCACCCTGCCAAACCACACCACCATCACCTCCATCACCTCGTCCCATACCCACGCCAGGTACCCACCTCTCGGCCCGGGCCGAGCCCCTACACGATCCATGTAGAGAACCGGTCCTGTTGCAGGCCTCCACGGTACCACCTATGCTGCCGTACCTTTAGTTTGTCTTCATTGTGGATTGTATGCCATTGTTCCTCCATTAAACATCGTTTTTGTTGTAATGCCTCAAAGTTGTTTCTTAAAGGGTGAGTTAAACCCCCACTTCGGCGAGTTTCAAAGAGCAGCACGGTCGTGAAGGTTGTAGAAAGAACGGACCCATTGGGTTATATAGGAGCAGGTGCGAGGGGCGTGGTTTGACCACGCCACACTCGCTTTAGCCAGGGTGTACAGCCAATAGAAAACGACCACGCTGGAAAAGCGTTTCTAGCCGGAAGTAGCCTGCTTCTCGTACTTTACAGAGAATTTCCCACGTTTAACACCGTTATCCATTTTAGTAAAAAATAACACAGAAATGTCCACCGATGCTTGGTGATTTTGGGGGTTTACTGACCCTTTAATGCACGTACAAAGGCATTTTGAAATTGAACTCGAGTCCGCTGGACAATAGTCGGCGCTAAGCGCGTAAGACGAGGCAAACCTCTCCTGACGTCTGTTGTTTTCTCCTGTTTGTTTTGTTTGGTGTCCGGCGCCTGCAGCAGATCAACCAAGACCTGAACATCCAGCTGCTGAAGGACGGCTACCGGCTGGACGAGATCCCCGACGACGAGGACCTGGACCTCATCCCGCCCAAAGCCGTCAACCCCACCTGCATGTGCTGCCAGTCGGCCCCGTCCACCGCCTGTCAGATCCAGTAGCAAACGCCACACACAACCCCCCCCCCCCCCCGAACCCCCACCCTACCCACCCCTCACCCTACACACCCACTCACCCACCCACATGCTGCCCAATGGCCAGTTATTTTGGAGAAAAGCAAATAGCTGGCCTTTGGCAAAATAGTTAGTGAAGCTTAAAAGAAAAAAGATGAGTCTCAAGAATCTCAAGAAAAAGGGTTGATTTGTATATTAGCTCTGAACGCCTGCTCCTCCTATGGTAGGATTTATGCGTCTTGCTCTCCCGGGGGTGTATTCAGAGGGGACTGTGAAACTGAAAAAAAAAAAAAAATCCTCTTTTTTTCTTTCTTCTTTGTTAGTCTTTAATTTTCCTCCTTTAATGAACTACGGAAGGGCAGAGGGGCCAGACGTTGGTGAACATAGAGTGAGAAGATGTGGAGTCAGCCAGACCACTGTGACAGTGCACCAGACACTCGCTCTGCGCCTAGTGATGACACGTGTCGTGTGGTTTAAATGGTCTCAGAGAAGGAAAGGAGGCGGCCATTGGTGTAGTTTTTTTTTTTTTCTCCCCCCCCCTCGTTTCTTGGCTCGCCCTTCCCATCACTTTGTGTTCCTGTTTATGAATGACTATAGGAAATTGTGTGTGTGTGTGTGTGTGTGTGAGAGAGAGAGAGTGAGAGAGAGATTGTACAGGAACTGTAAAAAACAACAACAAAAAAATGCTAATGCTTATAATTACACCAGTTAATGGAGTTGTCGATTCGCCGGTCGCTACAACAGTTGAGTAACGTAGCTAAAATCAGTCAGCTGTTATAGTGGGGTCATAACTACTTAAATCGGTCAAATTCTGAGTCGATTTCAACTTTTAAGTATTTTACCAAGAACTAAAAAAAAAAAAAAAAAAAGGCAAAAGCGTAAGACCGTTTTGCATGTTGCTCGTCGCGTTATGTCCTACAGCCCATGCAGATGTTTCTCAGCCTCTATGCTACATGAACAGACTTTAGTGCCAAGTAATTATGATGTTGGTCGCACTATCATTCATCCATATAGTATTACCTTGACTCTGCTGCAATATCCATGAATGAAAAGAAAGAACTTGATGCCATTTAGAATGAATGGCAGAATACGCAAGTTAACTTAATTTACTCACTTGTCTTTACTTGCAGGGCAAGGCTGGCATAACACCCTAATACCAAAATACCTAATACCATTTGCCAAGTTTTGGCCGATCATAGAGCTTTTGTTTGGGCAAGACACTTAACCATCTGCTGTTTGCCAGAGTACATGTGAGCTGAAGAAAACGATATATATAGCCCTTTTTGGTAGCTTCATATTGTTTGCAATAGCTAGAGTCTTACGCCGGTCTTGTCCCCCAAACCCAGAAAACAAAATGGGGTCATGCAAGGAGGAAGTGGGGCGTGCCATGTGACCCTCGCAGGAACGAACTCAGACATGCAGACAGCAATGTCATCCAGATATCCTTCTGAATGAAACCGAGGGATTGAGAGAGGGAGTGCGTCTCCACGTGATTCATGTTACCTAACTGAGATAGCTACAAACACTGAGCACTGCCCCCTCCATGTGTTATATAATATCAAAAGTTTACTTTTACTTATTTTCCTTTTGTCTTTTTTTTTGTTTTAGTATTTTTGTGTTGTACGTTTCCACATTTGCACATCAGCTTTTTGACTTTGTGTTCAGGTCATCGTATTCATGAGCAGTGTCCATTGTTTTGTTGGACGACAACTGCATACGTATGTAGCAGCCGACACGGGGACGGCCAGCGCTTGGCTCTCCAGTTGAACCCATGTTTGAAAGGGAAAAGGTTCAGTGTTTTTAAAGACTGGAGGGCTTGTTGGCAACGTTACTGTAACCATCAGTCATCCGCTAGGATTTCCAATAGAAGCGATTTAATATATTGTTAATTTTGTTTAGGGATATTGACTACACTGAAAGTTTGACATGATGGCTGTTTTTATTTTATTTGATGTGCCATTGCATTTTGTTTTGTTGCTATAAGTTTGTACTGTTGTTTTGATTATGTTCCTCAGTATTACATTTATAATTTGGTGGATTGAGACATACAATAGCCTGGATCTGCTCTCATTCTGGACTTGGGGGAAATGCTCAACGGCTTGTGGGCCACAGTGACTAGAAAACCACGAGGAGTAAGTTGATCTCTTCTTTTCAAGGCGTTGCTCTTAAAACAGGGGCGAAGTTCCCAGGGGGGACCGGGGGAAGTTTCCCCCCCACTTAGTTCATAGAGAGCTCATTTGTCTCATTTGCGTATTTGTATATGTGAGACCATTCTGATTTCTTAAAAACTAAATCAAAGTACATGCATTGGAAATGAGAGTTACGATCACGGTATTGTCATGAAATCAAATCATATCCACCTATTCACTTCAACGGTGGTTCATTTTATCCTCAAATGGCTATTAACAGAAATGTTACTCGTGAGTATCTTGAATTTTGGATCTTTTAACAGGAAGTCTCCCTGTTCCTCCAAAATGGTTCAAATACAAAGTTTACAATCCTAATTTATTTCCTCCAAAAATTGGGCTCTAATAGAAAAGGTTTTTTGCTTGATTATTAATTGAAATGATTAACAGTATTTCTGCAGTCGGCATACATTTTACCAGTTGTGCTCTCTTTGCTCATCCCTGCTGAGCGAAGTCGCCTTCAAGCGTTTCACTACAGGACTCAACATAGCAGTTATACTAAAAATCTGATGTTCACATCCAGGTGCTACCTATGCTTGTATGAGTTACACAACTGCAACTACAACAACTGCATTCACTGGGAACAGACACAGGAATACATCACAAGGCAGCCTTTAGCTGGGCGAGCACACTACCGTTCGGGAATATTTGTCCGTTAGCTTGGCGGTGACACAGAGGGAGTGACCATCTTGTGTTTTTCTTATCGTCATGCCCAACTCAACGATACACTACTTTCAGCCATTGGTGTGCAAACTGTGGCGGGTGTTGCTCACTTGGTTTACTTAAGTAGCTCCTGCCTTAAGTGATGCATTGTAACAGAGGGATGATTTTATCAGCAGTCGTACATGTTTTATTTATTTTAAGTATGGGAAACAATTCATTTTAACATAGAAATGCTTTTTATTTGCCAGATGCTTATTGTTATGATTGTATAGACAAATGTGAACTGATTCCATTTGGTATTTAACAGTGTTAATGTTCGGTGTAGTGTAACATATCGAAAAATAAATATCAAATATCTGGAGTCTGGAATTGTCTTTTATTAATAAGTTGGTACTCTGGACTTGTTTGCTTTGCAAATAATAGTAACCTGAGACACCTGAGTTTCTCTGATGTGTTTTCATACAGTATATTCACCATTTTCAGTAGGTTATTACTGCTAGGTGTTTGAGTTTATGTGTCGAACCATGGGGTATAGGAGAAGTGACCACTTTATCTTAGTAGTACTGATCAATCGCTGGGGTGGCGGGGGGGATTACCTGCTGTGTGTGTGTGTGTGTGTGTGTGTGTGTGTGTGTGTGTGTGTGTGTGTGTGTGTGTGTGTGTGTGTGTGTGTGTGTGTGTGTGTGTGTGTGTGTGTGTGTGTGTGTGTGTGTGTGTGTGTAACCTAAATGTGTATGGCTGAGTCGGAGTAAGGGGGGGGGGGGGGGGGGGGGGGGGGTGTAGTCGTGTGATTAGCCTGGCCTGATCCCTTCAGAGCAGATGGTAGATGGTGGCTTACCTCGCTGCCCCGGGACTTTGGTGATGCGTCGCCCAAGGAGTACCACTGAGTAAAATAAAACGACGCTGAAGACTCCTATCTCCCTGCAGGACGGGTAAGTCACCGTTTTATGCTGTTTGGTGTCGTGGCCCAACTTTTGGGGAGGGTTTGAAGATGTAGGGCAGTGATGTGTCTCCCAGGCTGTAGCAGACATCCAGGGCAGATCCATGTGAGGCCATGTGAGAGAAGATACAAGCCTTCATAGCCTGACATTGACACGATCCAAGATGCTGTTGTGGACTTTTGTGATGTCCCTGATTAATCTTAAACTGTGCCCAGGAAGCAGAACGAGGAATATGCGTCTCTGTCTGTCTGTCTCTCTCTGTGTCTGTGTCTATTTTCCCACTCCACAATGCCAACCTACTTGTGGTCTCTCAGACATGTCTTTAGTCTACTCTGTTTGATATTGAACCTTAATATTTCAATATTTTTGTCAATGTTTAAGATGACACTCCTTAAAACCAGTGCGGTAGTCCTATTCAGGACCCCGTACTATATCCATTTAAAGGTATTTGATCTTCTGCAACCGTCTGCGTTATGCAACTGTGCATAATGACACCCCAGGATCCAGACCGGACCGGGCGTCATGTTGCCCAGACGATGGATGTTGTCCTGGGCTCTGCTGCTGCTGCTCGGCGTCCAGCTGTCCGTCACCTCGGTCCTGACCGCCGCCTCCTCCTACGAGTTCACAGCCTACAGGATGCAGCACTACCATCTGGGACAGCAGAAACATGGTACAGCCCAGGATGGTGGAGATCAGTGGTTCTCAATGGGGTCTCGCCTCATGACCCTCATGTGTCATTAATCATTTAGTCACGACCTAAAAATAAAAAATGTAATCACCAGTATTGCAGTAATCAATGCCTTCATGTGCTGTTGAAAACCTGGAGCGAACAAAAAGCTGCAACAATTGGGGCTTAACTCAATGAAACAGTAAGCCATTGAAACATGAATTAACATTGAAACATTAGTTTATTTATGGGCTTCTTTCTAAAGATTAAGGTTTGGCGTATCTTCTGCGATCCGCTCAAAATGCCCTCATGACCCATTTATGGGTCGCGGCCGACCAGTTGAGTCACTGGTGTTTACTATCAGCTCGATCAAACTTTTGTGATAAAATAAGAAGGATATAGTGTTGTTTGACTGTCTGGTGGTACCAATGACATCGATTCAGCTTTCAAATGTATATAAAAGGAAAGTGATGCAATGACTGTTGGAGGTTGACAGTGTAGTTGTATGGTTTTTGTTTGTCATTGTGAACTCAAAACGTTAAAGGATAACCGCAGTGATCATTTTGGGGGAAAAAAAGGGTTTGAGTTTTTTGCTATACCTTTTTTTTAGGCATAGCAACATAGACAATTATAATTGAATTAAATAGATAATTCTACTTCTAAACTAATACTTCTGCCTTGCCGTATATTGAAATACATCTTCTTCTTCACCTCTTCCATCGTTCCTCTCTCAGGCTGTCGCGGGGCCATCGTGGTCGCTGAGGCTCGGTCGTCAGATGAGCCGGTGCTGACCAGGCGCTGTGTCGTCATGAAGGTCTCCGACTTGACCACTGAGAAATACCTGGAGGCCCAGCGGCAGAAGGCTGCGGCCATCTTCATCCTGCTGCCCCAGAACACCTCCAGCCTGCCACTCGACGTCGTGCAGGTGAGTCCACCAACTACTTCATCAACTCGTTGACTAGTCGACTACTATAACCACTAGTCGACTACTATAGCCACGAGTCGACTACTATAGCCACGAGTCTATGGAGTCAGAATAGTGTCATAATTCAAACCTGAAAAAAAAGGTTTCAAAGGCTTGTAAGTCTGTGTTTGAAAACTCAACACCTTGTAAAAAAGGTTTTGCACCACTGAAAAAAGAGATTATAGCCTGAAAAAAAAAGTCAAACATCTGCAAACATGATTTTGTGTTCTATTTTATCTTCTTCATCATTTTCACCAACACATTTTCAAAGCTAAAATGTTTTCACAAACACATTTTCAAAGTTTAAAAATGTTCACCAGCGCATTTGCAGAGTTTCAAATCTGACACTGTTCTAACAGTGTATTACTTTGTTTCCCGGTTTCGAAACCTTGTAAATGGGATTCTGCAAACAGCTGTTCAAACATTGAGAAATACGTTTTGAAAGGTTGAATATTTATTTTGAAAAACTTGTAAAGGTGTAAATTTACACCATTGCAATGTATTTTTTCAGAACTTAATTTTCAGCACTGACTTTTCAGAGATTTGACCACACGGGCGCAAGCTTGCGAGTCACGTGATTATTGACACTGTTCTGACGCCGTTCGTTTTGAAACTCCTTTAGCGTCAAAGCTCTGAAAACGTGGTTCTGAAAAAAAGGAAAAAAAAAACCTTCCTGGGGGCGGGACCATCTTGCTCTAAACCTATTGGTTGCTCTCTGCTGAGGCACAGTCCAATCACATGCGCCGTTGACCGGGCTGTGCGGGATTGACAGTGCTCTGCCGATGACAAGAACCGGGCTGTGCGGGATTGACAGTGCTCTGCCGATGACAAGAATAACAAGCGACTTATGACACTATTCTGACTCCATACGAGTCGACTACTGTAACCACCAGTTGTCTACTATAACCACTAGTCCACTGCTATAACCACTAAGTTCACTACTATAACCACTACTGTTACCACTAGTCCACTACTGTAACCACTAGTCCACTAATATAACCACTAGTCCACTACTGTTACCACTACTCCACTACTGTAACCACTAGTCCACTAATATAACCACTAGTCAGCGCTGTTGGCAGAAGTCAACTAGTCCTGGACAACATTGTTGATATAATAAATAATATGAAATGTAAAATGCTGCTGTTGTTCATTGTTGCAGTGTTGAATATATGCAACGTTATACACCGTGCTAAATATACAGTGCTAGGCTGTTTATGTGTTCTTGTCCATTGTCACGGCAACCTCGCTGCCAGCAGAAACGCTTGGCCGGTCTCTCTTGATGACAGCTGGTTACTTTGTTCAGAATAACCTAATTACTGTTTATTTTATTTTCATAAATTCATAAACTGTGATCCTACATAGTGTGACCGTATGTCACAGTATAACGACTGCTATCATGAAAAACTTGGCAACTAATCAAACTCAGTAGTGGTGAAACCCCAGTTGAGTACTACCACTGTAAAGTGTCTACTGTGTAGCGGAGATGTCACCAGACAGATGAAATGCATGCAGCAACAAATTCAGATTCAGGTAGAAATGTATAGATTTTTTTTGTATCATCATTTGATTGTTCCCTGTTCAATAATCAATAGTCAAAAAAAATACTGTTGAACATTAGAAGTGCTTATTGCTAATGTCTGGTCATCAACAATAGTAATCAATTATGTTTAGCAGCACAGCCTGAGAGAAGATGAACATAAAGATGCATTGAGAGAGGTTTATAGCAAACACTTTCTTGAACTTGGTTCTCCATATTGTGTCCTGTTCATACGCTCCTTTCTACTGCGTCAGTCCTTCATGGTGAGTGAGAGTGAGGTGCTGCTGAGGGAAACGCTCATCCCCGTGTATGTGGTGCCGGAGGACGATCAGCTGCTCTGCATGTACGAAGAAGTGAAGCAGGCTGCAGCCAGTCGAACCTCCTCCATCTTTGTCAGAGGTGAGATGGATGGATGGTGCATGGATGAATGGATGGATGGATGGATGAATGGATGATGGATGGTGCATGGATGGATGGATGAATGGATGATGGATGGATGGATGATGGATGGACAGATGAGTGGATGGATGCACAAATATTTAAATATGATGACTTAGTCATCATCTTGTAATCCATTTAAACCAAAGGAACTTAATTCAAAATGTATTATCATCACAAAGGCACATTTCACTCAATACTCAATACTTTTCAAAACAACTACTGGGACAAACGGGTGGGGATGAGATATCTCATCCATACACACCAATACAAGCAGTAGTGCGATGGGTACAGTCAAATAAACCTCTGACCTGAAGACCTGCATGTTGCCTGCAGTCCTTCGCAGCATGGTGACCGCCATGGGCTTTCAGATCCTCGTGGGCACCAACAGCCCCATCAAGCCCATCACCGACAACACCTTGGTCACCCTGGAGGTGAGCCGGGAGCCCATTACTCCCAACACTATTATAGATGATATAGATGAACCCATGCCGCGACTACGTACGCCTTTCAAGTGCCTGTTGTTTTATTGTGTTGTTTCAGGGAGTGCTACCAGGCGCAGGGGCGGACCTGCCCACCATCGTCATCACCGCCCACTACGACTCCTACGGACTGGCCCCAGTGAGTCCATAACTAAGTTATTGTTATGAGTCGAATCTCCACTACATCAAGAGCCATGAATATGCCAAATAATCGCTGTCGAATAAACTGAATGTCCAGCTCTCTACCACGTTGGAGGACACAGTAGAAATGCATTGGTTTTTGAAGTGTTACATGATGTGTTGTCAATCGATTTCATGATGAATGACTTAACATAAGATAAGATAGGATAAAGCTTTATTAATTCAGGTGCAGCAACAGCAATGAGAATGAAACACAGGAGAGGTGCTGGTAAGAGTGAGAGTACAGAACCAAACCATACAAATATAAATGGCAATAAAAATAAAGTAAGTAAAACACTGAGCAGCTGGCCCTAGATATCTAAACTGGATCTCTGGAAGGGTGACTGAGTCAACATATATGTAAATATGTACATATGTACAGTCTGTCAATGCATATATATACATATTTGCATATTTATATATGTTTATTGACAGACTGTACATATGTTTACTAATTCACTTTAGTGAACCCATGAGTCTTGCATCATATGAATACAGCCGTCCTTGTGTAGTGGCCTGGGTATAAAGGTGTGTGCGTGTGCGTGTCCGCGTGTGCGCCTGCGTGTGCGTGTGCGTGTGTGCGTGTGTGTGTGTGTGTGTGTGTGCAGTGGTTATCTCATGGAGCCGACTCAAACGGCAGTGGAGTCACCATTCTGCTGGAGCTGGCGCGTCTCTTCCAGAAGCTGTACAGCACCGCAGGCACCAGACCACAGTAAGATAGGGGGGGGGGGGGGGGGGGGGGTTAACAGTGTATATACCTGAGACACTTACATTACTTTAGCTTCAGTTACGTATATATTTTCATTTGATATACGAGTGTATTTTATTACATGCTGTTGTTGGTTATAGGTATATATTTTATCTATAAATTATATTTCTATTTATGCTGTATTTTGTGTTTATGTTGCTATTCTATTTTCTTTGGTGTTTCTGGCTTGTACTGAGCAACTGTAACAAATGCTTTCCTCTGGGATTATTTAAGTCATCTGTATCTGTAGTCAGTGCAATTTTAATACAACCCAATGGAAAACACACCACAACAGTTAAAAGATGATTTGGTTCATTTGTAAACATAATATTTAATGTGGGGAAAAACACTTTTTCTCATTATACTACTTAGATTGCATTGGCAATGGGTTTCATGAATATATTTACATATCTTTTGTATTTCTAGATATAACTTGATGTTCTCCTTAACCGGAGGAGGCAAGTACAACTTTTTGGGAACCAAGAAGTGGATTGAGGAGAATCTGGACCATGCTGGTAAATCCTTTACTTCATTTACTTCATACAAAACTGACCAGAGGTCCAGAGATTATACTTTTTTCTATTGTGTACTGGAGTTGGTCACATATATACTGAATATAAATAAATAAGGAAGCTTACAACCAATCATTTGAGTTAAGACCTACACAGACATTTACGTCAAACACACAATTAGGAGCATGATTTTAATGTCAATGCTTTTCTTCCAATCAGAGTCCAGCCTCCTGCATGACAACGTGGCCTTTGTTCTGTGTCTGGACACGCTGGCCAATAGCGACGAGCTCTACATGCACGTGTCCCGCCCTCCTAAACCATACTCTCCTGTGTATTCTTTCATCCAACATCTGGAGGAGGTAACATCCATATGGCCACTTAGTTAAACACATGGGTGATCTGCACAAACTGCGGTCACCTCCACCTGTGTGTGTGTGTGTGTGTGTGTGTGTGTGTGTGTGTGTGTGTGTGTGTGTGTGTGTGTGTGTGTGTGTGTGTGTGTGTGTGTGTGTGTGTGTGTGTGTGTGTGTGTGTGTGTGTGTAGGTGGTTTCTTCCAGGTTTCCCTGGGTAAGCCTGGAGATGGTCCATAAGAAGATCAACCTGGTGGAGTCGACAGTCGCCTGGGAGCACGAGCGCTACGGCCTGCGCAGAATCCCGGGGTTCACCCTGTCTCACCTGGAAGACCCCAAGTCTGAGCTGCGAGGGTCCATACTGGACACCATGTGAGTGCAGATGGGACACGATTGATTGTTCTGACTCGACTGGTTTCCTTGACTCTCGTGTCTCTGGTTACGTTTGTGACGGATGTCATCTGACCGACAGGTCACAGGTGGACTTCAAGAAACTGAAACGCAACGGGGTTATTATAGCAGAGTCCCTGGCCAGGTTCATGTATAACCTCTCAGACAAGGTGATTACACACACACAAAATGTACACCAACATGCATGCATACATGTAGGCATGCACACGCGCACGCACACACAAATGCACACATGCACACATGCACACACACACACACACACACACACACACACACACACACACACACACACACTGAATGCTACTTCTCGGAAATGTGCAGTATTATAATATTTGGTGGTTATAAACATTAAACTTCTCACCTTCATCTAGGGTTCGCCAAAAGAAGTGCAAGTGTTCAAGGGTCACATGGTAAGAAGACTTTGCTGCCCTCTAGTGTTGCTTTACGTTCAATGTTTGGTGTGTGTGTGTACATTTATTGATGGATGCCTTCAAACTAAAAGTCTCAGCTCTTTTTTAAATACTTGCTATTTCTATATACATAATATTGGTTACTTAGTTACATTACGTTACTATATTAGTTAATGAGAGTGCATGTATTTAAATTGCTTGTTAACCATTTTCTTGTTTCATGTCTTGTATCATGTTTTTTTAGGAATTCATCCAATTTAATTTTAAAATAGGTAAAAGTAGTGATGAATAATAGGGCTTTTACATTGTGACGTCACATCGCAATGACCGCCTCCATTTTGGGAGCATAGGAGCATTGTAATGTTAGTTATTGTGTTGGTGGTCATGTTTTTTTGGTCATTGTTTAGTAATTAATCATGAAATGATTTGTCATTATGGGGAGACATTGTTGTGTTTGAAACTGCCACAGCGTTTGTCACGCAAGACGTGGCAAAACATCGTTTTCATCAGCCTAGGTTACGGTATAAGTCTTCTCAATATGGCGGAGTATTGCCGACAAAAAATCCCATGATGCATTCTGGTGTACAAGCCCTGCCAGTATCAGCCATTAGCAGAACGCTGTGTGAATGTTTTGTCTGCATGCGCCACCGCTGCAGGACTTCCAGGACAGCCGTCTGTCCAGCCTGATGTCCGTCCTGACGTCCGTCCCGAGGGCCACCCAGCTGCTGGACAAGGAGCCCAGACAGATGCTGCTGATCAACTCTCTGGAGCACGAGTTCAGACGCTACCTGCTGCAAGTCCACAGGCACACCTTCCGACAAGACAAAAGGTACTGTGTGTGTGTGTGTGTGTGTGTGTGTGTGTGTGTGTGTGCATGTGCGTCCATGTGCGTGTGTATGTGTGTGCGTGCGTGCATGCACATACTGTACATGCACACGCACATCAACACAAGTACACACACACACACACACACACACATCTTCTATATGGACCTTTCCTATTAATATTAATAACATTTAAATCATCTGAAATCATTGTTAACACATTTTTCTTACAGGGATCCGGAAATTACCTTTTTCGACCAAATGAATCAGCCAGTGATGATGTACAGGTAAACGGACACACTGTCCATTCTGAAATGGGTGAATCTATACAATATAAAAACACACTGTCCTGTCCATACTGTAAATCTATGTGAACGCTTTCTCCCGTTTGCTTCACCCAGAGTGAAACCAGCAGCTTTCGACCTCTTCCTGGGAGGATGCATTGCAGCCTACTTGGGGATAGTGTACTATGCCATCCAGGTTTGCCTAGCTATGCTCTGATATTGCTTAAGCCTTAGACAGATGAAACCAAACCATACCGTCTAGCTTTGTACACCGAAGGCTAACAGTTCATGTGTGTTTGTGTGCATTTCTGCTACAGAATTTCGGCTTCGTCTACACCAAACTCAAGCTAGCGGTGAAATCCAAGCACGCTTGATGTGGTTGAGACTGTGGGTCCTGAGACTGCGACCGATGCTTTGAAGTCTATCCGCCGGTCTACCTAATGAGAACATGAAGGGGAAACTGAGCTAGTTTACATACGTCCAATGTAAATTACAATGCAAATGAGAAAAATGGTATGAAAAGACTCCAGGATCCAATCTTTGTACTTTGTTTATATTGCACCACTGTCTATTTTACATTAAACAATGAATGCATCTATAAAAACGGCTGAATTGTTGTCATACTTGTATTGTGGAACGGGAGATTCAAAACCGGTATGAGTAAAAACTATAAAAACTATAAGCTACAGCAGGTGAAATCAAAGCGGCCGATGCAATGCATCACAATCACATCTTGGATTCGCCTTCACGCCCTCCTTCACGCCCCTGCTTATCACCTGGCGTCACCCGCCTCCCACATCCCCCCCCCCACTGTGCATCTGTTGCCTTGGACTCCACTGGAGTTTGGCTGTTAAACATGCCAGCGAGCCACTGCAGGGAGACAAACAGCATGGTCCTGTCACAGAGACCCCAGGGGGTGGGGGGGGGGGGGAGGGAAGGGGGGGGGCGGGACCACAGAGACATGTAGCTCTGTGAATTATTGATGATGTGAGAGGGCCCGGGTTGTGTGTGTGTGTGTGTGTGAGAAACAACCACTTGGGTGTGATAACATTGATTCTGTATTAACTCCTCGATGGCTGAGCTGCTGAGGGGGGAGTGGGGGGGGGGGTGCTTGTGTGCGTCTGAGGGGCCGTGAGGAGCGCTTGGGTGAGCTTTATGGGGACACGTGGCGAGCGGCCCTGTAATGGATAGCGAGCCATTGTGTGTGTCGGCCTCTGCAGGGGGCCTCCGGCTCACCCGACCGAACACTGGGGGGAGGTTAGTAGCAGGGCGCTCGGGTAGAGAGAGAGAGAGACGTTCTGGTTCAGCGGACGCCTCTCGGTCCGACCGAAACCGCACACCAGGCCGCCCGCTCATCAAATCAAATGATTATTTTTTGCGGGACAATTGGCTGACAGGCTTTTGGCAATGTGTTGGTCATTTATTTTAAGTATGAACTTTATTTAAACCAGTGATAGTCTGCATGGAAATTAAGACGCAATCAGGCAACTTCTTTTAGTGGATACAAACAAATAAAACAATGTTGAATCTGGCAACTGATGGAAAGGTGATGTCATCGCAACAACAACAACAACAACAACAACAACAACAATATAGAGGCACTGAGGCAGATGTCGACAGGTGAGACTGGAAAGGGGAGGGACTAGCAGGTGAGGAGGGGGGAGAGAGGGAGGGGGGTGCGGTTGCCGATGACCTCAAAGTGTCAGACTGCACTTACAGCAGAAGTGGACCGTTTGGTTCTTGCGGGAAAGTTTGAAAAAAATGAGTCCTCAGCTCCTCGTCAGCACGTATTCAGAGCAGTTTGTCCACCCGGCTAGAGGGAAGCCGGCTCGGCCGCGGCCGTCGTCCGTGACCCGCAGGAACAACCCTCACCCCCGGCCGGTAAGCCTCACCCCTAGTCAGTTTTCTTTATTTAGAGAAACTACATCAATGTTTAAATGATGTTGTTGAAAATGTAGAAAAAAACATAGAGGAGTCAATTGGATTTGAATAAATTGCATTTTATAAAAACACAACTTTTAAAATCATATTGCTGAAAACAGAATATAATTTTAATAAATTACTTTTGTATATTCTCCATTTATAGGAAGATGGGTTCAAATTATGACAGCCAGTGAACCAAAACCAATTGGGTCACTTGTTATATTGTTACAGTTTCACCCTATCACGTTGCTGCTGGTCTTTAAACAAGAGCAGGTCCTCTCAGTAATTGGTCAGTTGACCGCTGTACACTGGGGGGGGGGGGGGGCACCAGGTGAAAGCTGTTGCATCCATTATTCACGACTTCCCCTCCGACTCATTTTCCTTCCTGCAGCGGAGTAAACAGCCTGAACCACAGCCAGCCAACAGGAAATATTGCAGCTCATGTTTTTTGAAGAGGAACTCAAATATGCCATTTGTAGATAATGTAGATAATATAGGCCGACAGAATAATGTGAAAATTGTTTTATGAAAGAAGGGATGAATTAGAAAGCCCTCTGTGGCATTCTGCTGTATGCATGTCTTTTTGCTTGCTTTATTATTATAAGTGTGAAATTGTGCTGCTAAAAACATATTGTGAGAAAGGTTTACAACAAAGCATATTTCATTATTGATATTATTATTATTATTATTATTATTATTATTAGTAGTAGTAGTAGTAGTAGTACTACTAGTAGTAGTAGTTTGACTATTATAATATAATTATTATTATTTGGTGGTGACTAAACAGTATTTTACTACTGTTGGTCTCTTCTTCTTGCTCTCCTTCTCCCTCTCCCCATCTCAGGACTTCCTGGTCCCTCTGCGACTGCTCTCCGGCTACAGGCCACCCAGGACAGCGTTGCACGCCGGGCCGTCTGTGGGCCGACCTCTCTTCCCCCCGGTCAGACAGCTGTCCTTCCAAGGTACCTCCACCCTTTAACTCTCTACATGTCCAGAACCGCTCCTGTATCTGAACTCGGTGTACGTCACTTTTGATAAGCATCTGCCAAAATGAAAGTAATGCAATGACATGCAATGATGCTTGAGGAAGTATGAATGCTCTAAAGTCACACGTTAATTTCCCGATTAACGGGTCTGTTCTTATTTTGCTTTTGTATTTAACTTGATCTGCTCTTGCTCCTACCGCAGAGACCAGACCTGACCACAGTCAAACTGGCAAATTACCACACATACCTTTCATGGGTTCATCAGCAACCCTGCCCCCTGCTGGTAGGCTGCAGAAACTACAGCCGACAGCTGCTGGAATGGACTGTCAAGTTCACACCAGCAACCTACAAAGGTATCAATAACCAATCTGCCACTACATCACGTCTGCTGGTTTTGTTGTTGGGAAGGTTGCTGTGATGAATTGATTGGGAAATCATTGTGAAAAGCTTCTGTAAATATGTGCCACAGATTGTTTTTCATTATTTATCAGAGCTAGAGACGCACCCATTTTCACCGAGAGACAGGGAATTAGGTGAAAGGATAGATTCATCATTTTGAACCCTAATCTTCTGTTAACATTGATGTAGCAGCCCCAGAAGGAAGATGGTCGGACTCTTTGACTGATGTTGAATTTATTCGCTTAAACTCATTAACACCGTAAGAGCTATACAGAAAAAACAGCAAAAAAAATACATATTTTCAATTACCTTCTGTTAATAAAATAAACCATAAATAAACAATGATTATAACATGTAACGTTGATGCACTACCTTGTTCCCTTTCTCCAACTGAGGTGCAAAATCCACACACACGTATCTCCGTCACAGTAAACAACACTATTTACAAAGAAACAAAACTCCCGTTAATATGAAATAATACGAGTATACACTTTGAATTAATATATATATAACAACTTGATCTTACCATGAACCAAGAATTAATTCCCATAACAAAAGTGCATTTATTGCGGCAATATCGCTGGAAAACTATGCAGCCTTTCTTATCATACAGAGCGCAAAAAATAAACCGCGAACGTAAAACAACTTCCTGTTCCTTCTTCTGACATTTCAAAATAAAGTGCTGCATTTCAAAATAAATCAAACAACGACACTGAAATAAAGGGTCCTTTACACTCCCACCAAATCATGAGTGATTAACAAAACTGCACTGTTTTTTTTTTAGATTACAAATGATTTTTACACATTAAATGAAACCCACAGGTAGGTGTAGTGACATGTAGTGAAACAGTAAACATAAATCAATCTCTGAAATGTTTGAAATGATACAAGGTACAATTAGTCCTTGATTTAAGACAAAAGAAGGCACTTTAAGAGGCCTCCAGAAGAAGTACCAGTTTCTGAACCGGACGCTCTATTACAGTAACCTTATTGCAGCGTTCACCCCCTTTTTGTAAGATTGCGATCACCAACAGACAGTTTGACCTTTCTAACAAGTCCATCTTTGCCAACAGTGGCTTCAGTAACTCTACATAATCTCCACTCATTTCTGGGCAGATCATCACTCTTCTCCAACACTATGTCATCAACCTTCAAGTTTCTCTTTGGACAATGCCAACGCTGTCTGACAGATATGTTGGAAAGGTACTCCTTGCGCCAACGGCTCCAGAACTGCTCCGCAAGATATTGAATGTGGCGCCACCTCTTCCGAGCATACATATCCTCCCTTATGAACTTGCCAGGTGGTGGTAGGGCATTGACAGACTTCATTGTAAGCAGGTGATTAGGAGTGAGTGGCTCAAGGCTTTTTGGGTCATTTAGGTTATCAACAGTCAGTGGGCGGCTGTTTACAATTGCCATTGCTTCATAAAGGAAGGTTCTTAGAGAAGCATCATCTAGCCTGCCGGAAGAGAGTGAGATAGTGGAGCTGAGAATACTTCTGACTGTTCGTATTTGTCTTTCCCATACTCCGCCAACATGACTTGAGTGTGGTGCATTCATGCTGAAGTCACATTGCTTCTCAGCAAGAAAGGCAGTCAGCCTGTTTGTGTCAAGTTCCTTTAGAGCTTCATTGAACGCATTCTTTGCTCCCACGAAATTAGTTCCTTGATCTGATTTGATTTGTCGTACTGCACCACGTATGGCGATGAAACACCGCAGACCGTTTATGAAGGAATCTGTAGACAGATCGTCAAGCATCTCAATATGAATTGCTCGTGAGCAGAAGCAGGTGAAGAGAAGGCCATATCGTTTGTGCTCCTTCCTTCCTTGTTTAGTGAAAAATGGACCGAAACAGTCCATTCCAGAGTACGTAAATGGTGGTGATGGCTCCACACGCTCTGGTGGAAGATCAGCCATTCTTTGTATCTCTGTAGATCTCCTCAGTCTCCTACATGTCACACATTGCCAGATATAGGACGCCACTGCTCGATTCATCCCTGGGATCCAGTAGCCATTTGACCGTATTTCATTAATGGTCAGTCCCTTGCCTTGGTGTTTGACCTTTTCATGGCAGTGTGCAATGATCAGTTTGGTGATGTGGTGATCCTTTGGAATTATTGCAGGATGTTTGAGTGAATTTGGAAGTGATGAGTCACACAGCCGTCCTCCCACCTTCAGCACACCATCCTTGTCTACAAAGGCATCAAGCTTGTACAATTCTTTGTGGGTTTGCAGTTTGGTTCCTTTGTTCAGTAATGTTAAGTCATCTTTATAAACATGACTTTGCAGAGCCTTAATTATGAAGCACTCAGCTTTCTCTCGCTCCAGTACTGTGGAGTGACCACTTGATTTGTCATTGTTAATTCGCCGTTGAATGCGCGCGACGGCTCGAATCACACTAAGCCAGGAGGAGAAGTTAGATAGACGATCTACAAAGCTTATTTGCTCTGTGATTTCAGTATGCAATGCTTGAGCCTTTCTGACTTCCGGGTCTCCGACTGATAGCTCTGGGATCTTATCTGATGAGCTGACAATTTCTTTCTCCCATAAGAATTTGGGGCCGGTAAACCAATTGGACGACAGTAGCTCACTTGCTGTCAAGCCTCTGGATGCGTGGTCTGCAGGGTTTTCAGCAGTTGAGATGTATCTCCATTGTTTAGGAGTTGTGTTGAGATGGATCTTCTGCACTCTATTGGCCACAAATGTGTGGAATCGTCGTGCCTGATTGTTAATATATCCTAGAACCACCATAGAGTCAGTCCAGAAAACCTCCTCAACCTCCGCACATCCAAGCTCCTCCTTCAGCATCCTGCTTACTGTAACTGAGACAAGAGCCGCTGTTAGTTCTAATCTGGGAATTGTTGTGACCTTGGTGGGAGAGACACGTGATTTTGCCATGACCAGAGCGCAGTGAATGTCTTCAGCCTCATTTTTGACTCTAATGTATGAACATTGGCCATATCCACTTGTGCTGGCATCCGAATAATGATGCAACTCTGTTTTTATGATCTTTCCAAATCCAGGGGGTGCATAACAGCGTTTGATGCTGATTTTCTCCAAGTTGATAAGATCATCTTTCCATTGCTCCCACCGTGGCTGAAGTTTGGTAGGTATAGGGTCATCCCAACCCGTGCCACTTCTGCACATTTCTTGAAGCACTCCTTTTCCAATCAGCAGGAATGGGGCAACAAGTCCCAACGGATCATACAAGGATGCAACTGTTGATAGAACACCACGACGAGTGGCTGGCTGGTCTTTAAGATTGATGCTGAAACTGAAGCAATCAGTGTCTATACGCCATTGAATTCCCAGTGTTCTTTCTAATGGTGAGTCATCAAATGTGAGGTTGAGGTCCTTTACGTTAGTTGCACGTTCTGACGGTGGTATATTCTCCATGACAGTCATGTCATTAGATATGAATTTGTGCAGGCGGAGGCCGCCCTTGGCACAAAGTTCACGTGCCTCCTGGACAAGCTGAATGGCGCTATTTGCTTTGTCGACACTTGTGATCCCATCATCCACGTAGAAATTTCTCATTATGAACTGTGACCCTAATGGGTAGATGTGCTGGTACTCCTTAGCCAGATGCTGCAATCCATAGTTAGCACATCCGGGAGAAGATGCAGCGCCAAACAGATGCACATTCATATGATACTCCTTTGGCTGTGCACTGAGGTCCCCATCCTTCCACCACAGAAAGCGTAAGTATTCTCGGTCGCTCTCATACACTCGAAACTGATGAAACATCTTCTCAATATCACACATCAGGGCAACAGGGTGCTGGCGAAACCGTAACAAGACACCTGTCAGGTTGTTTGTTAAGTCAGGCCCTGAGAGAAGATGATCATTGAGACTGGTTCCATTGCATTTAGCAGAGCAGTCAAACACTACCCGTAGTTTCCCTGGTTTACGTGGATGGAAGACGCCATGATGAGGAATATACCATTTCTCTCCTTCAATTCCGTCATCATTAACTTCCTCTGCATCTCCCTTTCCAATGACCCCAGCCATGAACTCAGTATACTGTTCTTTGTACCTTTCATCCTTTGACAGTTTTCTTTTGAGATGGTTGAGTCGAACAACAGCGCAGTGTTTGTTGTTTGGCAGGTAAGGTCTCTCCTTGAAGGGAAGGGGCATTTCGTAGTGTCCGTTACAGGTGGTCTTTATACCTTGCTTAAGCTTGTTGAGGAAGAGAATATCATCCTGAGATGCTGTTTTGCCATCTTCATTAGAATCTTTGAAGTCAGACTCGAGAACGCGAAGAGCATCTGCAGGCGTTACTGGTGGCTGCTCTTTCACAGTAACTCGGTGACACAGGCTAGTAGTGCTGGGAGAGTCATGATATGATGAAGAGGGTCCCACAATGCTCCATCCCAAATCAGTGCGAACAGCATACGGTTCTTCATCCTCACCTAAAATAACCTGCCTTGGTGCTAAGGCCCTTGAGCAGTTGTAACCTATTAGAAGGCCAACCTCACAGTCTTGTAGTGGCAGGATTTCATCTGCCAGCATGTTGAGATGAGCCCATTTCCTTGCTGTTTCACATGTAGGGATGTGCGCACGATTTACTGGGATACAGTCCTTAGTGTAGACATGAGGAAGGTCAATCAGGACTGTAGAATTATGGCCTCTGACACGAAGCCCTGAAACTTTTTGACTCTCAACAACTGTGTCCTTTCCTATCATAGTTGTTAACTTAAGCTTTACTGGTACTTCATCTGCATGTAGAGTGTGGCTCACTTCCTGGTCAATGAAGGCAGTATCACTCTGAGTATCAAGCATAGCATACACAAGCTTTTCTGCTCTTGGATTCTTACTTGACGACACCCACACTGGCACGATCATGGACGTGTTAGCACCAGGTCCTTTTCTTGCTACGTTAAGTGAAAGTGCAGTTGTTGACTCGTTTGTGTTACCTGAGGTTGACATAACCTGAGAAACAAGTTTTCCCTTTTTTACGTAATTTTCATCGTGCAGACATGTCGGATGCTTTCCCTTGCAAGTGTCGCAGGAATGGCGATGCCGGCAGTCCTTTGCATTGTGGCCGTTTTTCATGCATCCATAACACAGTCTTTTCTCTTTCACATATTGTCTTCGTTCCTCTAGAGACCTTGTCATGAACTCAGAACAGCTGTAGAGCTGATGATTATTGCTCTGACAGAACATACATTGAGGCTTTGTGCTTTCCTTTGTCAATTTTGGACTTTCACTGTGTGTCACTGTTTGAGTGTTAAGAACACTGGCCTTGTTCCTTTTCATGTCTCTCTGATTTCGTTTTTCTCTAGATACGTCAGGTGAATGCAGTGCATGGAAGGATGTTATCGGGTTGCAGGCAACATCTGCTTCCAATGACATAAAGACTGTAAAGTCCTGGAAGCTAGGAAATTCTTTATGGTCATTCAATGTTTTTGTAACCTGGCGGTTCCAGCGAGACGCTAACCAATCAGGCAATTTTTGAACCAGTTTTTGGTTCTCCTCACAATCGTTCAATATTTGGAGACCCATCACGTGAGGTATGGCCTCTTGGCAGGCATTCAAGAAGTCAGAGAAATTCCTGAGTCCTTCTGAGTCCTTTGCTTGAAGTTTTGGCCAACTAGCGAGTTTATCTCTGAAGGCCCTCTGAATGACAAATGGCTGTCCATATCTGTGATTCAGTTTATTCCAGGCATCCTGATATGCTTCGTCATCATTCCTGTAAAACACTCCATCAAGAGTCCTGCGAGCTGCACCAGTAACATATTTTTTCAGGTAGTAAAGCTTATCAGCAGCAGGAATGTTACGTTGATCAATGAGTGAGATGAATGATGCTTTCCACTCAATAAAATGAATGGGATTACCGTTAAATACAGATGGCTCTGGTGTTGGTAGTCTATTAACTGCTATGCTGTCTTGAACAGCTTGAGCAAGAAGAGACACATCTGTATGTGGTGGTCTGTATGGTGGTGCTGTGACGTTGAGAGGGGAAGGAGTGTCATGTGGAAGCATGTAATTCTGGCTTGTAGTATCACCAACCACAGACTGAGTGCGATACTCTTTTGCTGCCTCCTGTTCATAGGCTTGTAACCTGGCTCGGGCTGCCCTTAATTCTTTCTCTGCCTTAATTTGCTCCAACTCACGCTTTTGAGCTTCAAGTTGTGTCCTCTGCTGCTCCTCCAAATGCTGTATTCTTTCCTTTTGTCTTTTCTCTTTAAGCAGCAACTCATACTCAGCCTCTTTAGCTGCAAGATCGGCTGCTGCATCCGCACGTTTGGCTGCCACAGTTGAGGATCTGCTATGCTGACTGGACCTACTTGAATGTGAGGCAGAGGATCCAAAGACAGAAACAGCATAATCAAGATGAAGTAGTCCATGGAGCCTTTGGCTTTCTTCTTCAAATTCAAAATCTCCATTAATGCCTGATATTCTTTCAAAGGCGATTTTTAGAATATCTCTTGACACTGCTTCACATGCATCTATGCGCCGCCTGGTCTCTGTTGATGGTGTGACACAATCTCTAATGTCACTATATATGCTTAAAACATTATCTCTTGCCCTTTCTATTGCGTCAACTAGAGATGCTATTTGACTTTCTGGAATGTCAGATTTGAGTTCATTTCGTGCTTTGCGGGCTTGCATTTTCCATTGGTCATACAAACATGCAAGTTTCTTTTCCTTTTTCTGTGCTTCATTCTTTTGAAATTCAAGCATTTTCGCTGTGGGATTGCGTGAGCGACTAGAACGTAGTAGCTCCTCTGTATTTTCTACAACTTGGCCTAGAGCCTGAATTCCTTCTTGAAGGCTATCAACTTCTTCATGTGGCTCACTCATTTTTTCAACAGTTAAGCTAGTTACAGTAGTTGGTTGAGTAACATGTAAGTTTTCTTGACATTATTTAACTTGAATGTCTCAAGAGAAAATGAATACTAGTTCACATTAAAGAGAGCTGGTATAAGCAATTTGACCTTATAGACTCAGATTCATGGAAATATACCTTAGCTCAAAAACAATACAGCAATAATACAGCAGTTTTTAATACAGTTAAGAAAATTGGAAATATGTGTGAAAATGTCCTTTACGCTTGATAACCTTTGATGTGGATGAATACACTTTTCTTAAACCACTGAAAGTAGCCCACGTAGCCCAATAATGTTCTTTGGTACGTGAATGTTCAGACAAGAATCCGTATAGCAGTGGTACACCCTATATACAGTGCTCACAGTTCCTGTTCATGTGGAATATCTATTCAACTCTGACCTTTGACCATCTCATGAATTCCATTCAACCGCTACCCGTAGACCGTTGAGGACCTGTTGTTGATGAACCGTGGAAATGCAGATCAGCCTGACGACTCCAATGTTGACAGGTGAGGCAGTCTGGCACCGTAGAAAACCAAGAACAACAGGATGCAGCAGGATGGCAGGAATGATGAGGGTCAAGCTCTTACTGTAGCAGCCCCAGAAGGAAGATGGTCGGACTCTTTGACTGATGTTGAATTTATTCGCTTAAACTCATTAACACCGTAAGAGCTATACAGAAAAAACAGCAAAAAAAATACATATTTTCAATTACCTTCTGTTAATAAAATAAACCATAAATAAACAATGATTATAACATGTAACGTTGATGCACTACCTTGTTCCCTTTCTCCAACTGAGGTGCAAAATCCACACACACGTATCTCCGTCACAGTAAACAACACTATTTACAAAGAAACAAAACTCCCGTTAATATGAAATAATACGAGTATACACTTTGAATTAATATATATATAACAACTTGATCTTACCATGAACCAAGAATTAATTCCCATAACAAAAGTGCATTTATTGCGGCAATATCGCTGGAAAACTATGCAGCCTTTCTTATCATACAGAGCGCAAAAAATAAACCGCGAACGTAAAACAACTTCCTGTTCCTTCTTCTGACATTTCAAAATAAAGTGCTGCATTTCAAAATAAATCAAACAACGACACTGAAATAAAGGGTCCTTTACAATTGATTTACATTGTGGTGACGTGATGCAGCCTTCACTCTGTACAGATAACACACACATCTTCATTTGTCCATGACTGAGGTATTGTCTGGATCTGGTCAGGTTGGATTCTTAACATGTTTTTTTCTTCATGTGTTGTTACAACACTTCCAGGCCGGTCATAAAGGTCAGATTAAAAGGACTAGCACAAAGCGCTTGGTTTGACCTTTACCCACCAAACTCACCCCAGACCTCTTCCCCTGATCCTTCTGGCTCCTCATCCCAGCCCTCCCATTGGTCCCCCCCCAGCCTCACCCTGACCGTGCTTCCTCAGAATCAGCATCAGAAAAATGTTATAAGCAGGCAGATGGATGCTAGTCATTAGTTTTGACTATAGATTATTATGATCAAATGGATCATTTAAAAATGTTCTATGACTGTGGATTGATGATTTTATACTATTACAGGTTATAAAAAGTATTGAGTAGAAGGCAGACATTGAACAGTGTAGCAATGTAATCATTTAGAATGGGTTTGTTTCTCTAATAATAGGCAAGGTTATTTTCTTCAATCATTTTTCTGCAATCATTCATCTTGTGAATGACTGCTTCATCTGGTTACACCTTCACAGGCAGGTATTCAAGAGGTGACCAGGATTCACTGTTATTCACATGCAAATAGCAATGAACCCTGGCGCTATTGGTCACCCCCTGGGTCATTATAATACCGGCTTGGATAGACCCCTCCCTTACAATAATAATAATAATAATAATAATAATCGTTTCATTCACTTTAAAGTAATGTTTAATAGTATAGCAGAATTGCTATAGAGTTACTGAAGACTATACTTTCAGGCTATCGTTATCCTATGGGCTACACCACAATCAATGACATGAATATTCATTTATTGAGGGGGGGGGATAAACATTTGTGAGGAACATGTTGAAAAGTTACATTGATTTTTTATTGAAAAACACTTTTTAGTTGTGATGTGTAGCCGTGTACTTCCCATGTGATGCCAGCTGTGAACAGGATCTTATTCAAACAGGGCCATTGGTGAGGTGACCCTAATTTCAAATAATGATCATGTTCCTATAACACAGAGGAGTCTGAATGGATTTTTTTTTTAAACTGACCCCTAACCCGAACCCTAATGAAAATGAAACAACAAGAATGACAATACAGCTAAAACAAAAAACGATCATAATGGACTAATATTAATCATGCTGGTTCTGTCTCTCCAGGACCGATGAGGCAAACGCTGCTGTACACACGGCGGCAGTAGCCTTACCACAACACAACACAGCGCTGGAAGTAGCACAACTCTGTTTGTCTCCTCTCCATACTATTAAAGGCCTTTGCTTCCGATGTGACGAACTCCTTCTGCACGGTGGTCCCCAGTGTTGGTGTGTCCACACTGTGAACGGATTCAGTTGAAAACATGGACGTGAAAACCCAGTAGATGAACCGACCCCCCCCCCCCCCCCCCCCCCCCCTCCCTCTGTCAACGTGTGGCTCATTGCTTTTCCCTTGGAGGTCAACAAGCTGTGACCCCGAAGCACACAGGTCCCAATTCCCTTCCCATCTGTACGCGAGCCAAACAACCACTAGGGATCGTATTGTTGTAAACGGAGCGGAGCGGGTCTGTACTTTATCCGCTTCAGAATGGGACTCGTCTGTTTTGGACATGGAAATTCAACAGCGTTATTTCCCCTCCGTCACCGCCGTGTGCTTTACGCTTTAAATGTTAACTGTGGGATTTTTCACACCTGGACCCTATTTTCCCATCATGTGGGTCCTCAGGGGAATGACGCCGACAACGATGTTGGTCATTGGTCCAGTATTGAGCGACAGTGTTGAATCTGGTGCCAGATGTTGGTCACTGTACCTGGGGTGAGTTGTACATCACCAATAGACATAACCATGTCAACGTGTTTTAGCCTGTATTATTCCTTTAAACATCAATCACTTGTTTCTGTAGTATCAATTTGGTCCGTGGTGAGTAAAATCAGATTTTAAAAAGAATGATGGCCAACGCAGGACACCATAGAGACCTGCTGGGATCCAAGGGGCTGAAGGACATCCAGGAGTGCTGCTAGGAAAAACCAACAGAGCTGATATCTGGAGAAACATCTGCTCAGCTTGGGAGATTTACACTGGAACAAACGGGAGAGGATCATCCAACACAACGACAACATTCAGTTGAATCCACTCTTGTTTATTACCATTATGCTTTATGAACAAATACAACAGAACAATAGTCCCTTACATGTACATAATAAGAGAGTGTACCTTCTTAGTTAACCCTATGGAAGATCTTAAAAGTCACTTCCCTTCATGGTTAAAATATATCAATAGATTAGATAAAGGCAAAGGTTGTAGCTTGCTCATGAATGTCTAGCGGCTTAATACCATAAGAAGGCACGCATGACCGATCCATCAACAATAGGTAATCAATACAATACAGAACCGATCATCAACATAGGTAATTAATCAATGAATACTATATTCCATTTCTGCCAAGAGATGCCACTTAATTCTACACATTGTTAGTTGGACGCGCTGAATCGTTTTTGCTCGCAGTCTTTGGCGGGTGATATGATGATCATAAACTACAAACCCACACAGGAGACACTGACGAACCAAAACCAGACCAGAACCTAAAACCCAGGGAGGAGGTCCTCCTGGGTGAATGTGGTGTGGAAGGTGTGGGATGTGTGTCAGTGTGTCTGAGGACCCTCCTACACCTGGGGACACTCTGTAGAAGGGACAGAGAGCCAGCAGGCCGGTCCACATACACTCCTACTCTGGTGGAGACAGGGGGGGGGAGACGGATGACTGTTCCTCTCACTGTTGTACCAGGACAGAGTAATGATCATCATCACAATCAAGACTCCAGGACTTGTTGTTCCCTCCAAGCCAGTTTTGACCACATCCTCCCCTTGTGATTCCTCTGTATGTCACTCCTATAGCAACATGTCCTCGCCTCTCCACCTCCCAGTAACAGCAGCCAGTCAGACCCTCTCTACACAACACCTGGGGACCAGCAGTCAAAATCTCTCTGGGTGGTCAGGATACGACTGATCCTCTCCAACCCGCGTCACCTTTCTGTTGTTTCTCAGACAGAGAGAGATGTCTGGAGGCTGTGTTTGGGTCCAGGTGTGAGTCCACAGGCATCTGACGGGAGAACAAGACACTGATTAGGCAGCTGAAGTTTGGGTCGATTCCCCGGTTTTCTGGTCGGGTCCGGTGGCATTAAGATATTTAAAGTTAAAGTTAATTCAAATCCCATGTGTGTGTGAGTGGCTGTCTTTGTCAAAAAATTGAAACCTAGAAAAATGTATTAACTGCATCTACTCCCACAATTTTTACACTACATTCACATATTATAACATCAAAAGGTTCAGGATGATGAGCTGATTGAGCCTATGAAATATCTAAGCAATACTTTGCAATCTTTTCAAGATATTAAACTTTTAAAGGTTCATAATACACATACATACATCTAAATAGGTGGTGTTGTGATGAATCAAAACTAAACAGACACTTACACTACTTTAGAGCTAGTTTCATCCTCCCCACTCCACCATGCTCCACACTGGGGGGGGAAACACAGTGAGAGCAGCAGTTGTCATTAAACATGAAACATTCACATTCATAATCTGCTGTATAATCGCTTTCTACACAACATGAGTACAGCTGCGTTTTGAAACCACTTCATCTAGCAGGAGGTTGAATCCTTGTAGGGAGGACATTGTCTCCCTGAGTGTGAGCTGTCCTCTCCATACCTGAGAGTCTCCAGTCTCCAGTGTGGATCCTCCAGTCCAGCAGAGAGCAGGCGTAACTCCTGAGTCTCCTGCAGGGGTGATTGTAGCTCAGGTCCAGCTCTCTCAGATGGGAGGGGGTGGAGCTCAGAGCTGAGGCCAGAGAAGCACAGCCTTCCTGTGTGACCAGAGCAGCCAGACAAACCTACACACACACACACACACACACACACACACACACACACACACACACACACACACACACACACACACACACACACACACACACACACACATACACACACACACACACACACACACAGTTATTTTTCATGGATGTAAATCTGTTTCTTCTTCTGATAAGGAGCCTTGTGGTGAGACTGTTGACCTGAGAGTCTCCAGTCTACAGTGTGGACTCCCCAGGTCCAGCAGAGAGCAGCTTCACTCCTGAATCCTGCAGGTCATTGGTACTCAGGTCCAGCTCTCTCAGACTAGAGGAGTTTGGAGCTGAGAACTGAGGCCAGAGCTTCACAGCATGCTCTCTGACAGATTACAGCCATTCAGCCTTCACACAAAATAAACAGGAACATGTTAGGAACTGTAATTAATTTCATTAAAATTGAAAAACATTACTACTTTTTACATTATGAATGGTAATAAATTAGATCTTTAAATGTCAATAGTTAGATGTCACAAAGGTCATAGCATAAATCTGAAAAAAAACATGTCATTAAAATTTCACAAAAGTCACAGTTTTAAGAAACTTAAACACCACCTTACTGTCTGACTACATGATAATGAGTAGAATAAGAATGTAATACAACTATACACGCTTATACTGTCATTAACAAACTAGAATATAACATACACCTTATACTATCATTAACAAACTAAGAATATAACATACACCTTATACTGTCATTAACAAACTAAGAATATAACATACATCTTATACTGTCATTAACAAACTAAGAATATAACATACACCTTATACTGTCATTAACAAACTAAGAATATAACATACACCTTATACTGTCATTAACAAACTAGGAATATAACTTACACCTTATACTGTCATTAACAAACTAAGAATATAACATACACCTTATACTGTCATTAACAAATTAAGAATATAACATACACCTTATACTGTCATTAACAAACTAAGAATATAACATACACCTTATAATGTCATTAACAAACTAAGAATATAACATACACCTTATACTGTCATTAACAAACTAAGAATATAATGTACACCTTAAACTGTCATGACAACACAAATATAAATATGTTCAGTTATTCCTATGATATATATATATTCTATGAATATTTATTTCATTTATTTAGACCTGTGAACTTTTATGGATGTAAATCTGTTAACCTCTTAACTACCAGCGTCTCGTATACAGGGGACGGTGGGGGGGCACTATTACTATATATTGTGTTTATGTTCATATTTATTAGTTGTAAGAGTTATAAGCTGATATATTTAGACATCATTTAGGAGGGTGTTCTCAAACAAGGGGGCGGTAGTTAAGAGGTTTTAAACGTTTTCTGATAAGGAGCCTTGTGGTGGGACTGTTTGAGTCCAACTGACCTGAGAGTCTCCAGTCTACAGTGTGGACTCCCCAGTCCAGCAGAGAGCAGCTTCACTCCTGAATCCTGCAGGTCATTGGTACTCAGGTCCAGCTCTCTCAGACTAGAGGAGTTGGAGCTGAGAACTGAGGCCAGAGCTTCACAGCATCTCTCTGACAGATTACAGCCATTCAGCCTTCACACAAAATAAACAGGAACATGTTAGGAACTGTGATTAAATGTTTTATTCATGTTAATGAATCAGATCTTTAAACCATAACTATGTGGTGTAAATGTTAAATATTAAATTATTATTTTACTGTTTTTGTTCTCTGTGAATATTTGTATATTATTATAACTATCATATTCTAGTATTATAGATTGTGTTGTGTGTACTGTAATACATGTTATTAGTGAACTTACAGAGATGTTTTGTATATTATTATAACGTTTATATTCTAGTATTATGTATATTGTGTTGTGTGCATTGTAATACATGTTATTAGTGAACCTACAGATATGTTTTGTATATTATTATAACTTTTATATTCTAGTATTATGTATATTGTGTTGTGTGTATTGTAATACATGTTATTAGTGAACCTACAGAGATGTTTTGTATATTATTATAACTTTTATATTCTAGTATTATGTATATTGTGTTGTGTGTATTGTAATATATGTTATTAGTGAACCTACAGAGATGTTTTGGAGGCTTTGACCACTGGCAGCAGCCTCAGAAGGACCCTCCTCTGAAGCAGAGTATTTCTTCAGGTCAAACACGTCCAGCTCCTCTTCTGATGTCAGTAAGATGAAGACCAGAGCTGACCACTGAGCAGAGGAGAGAGATACTCTGGAGAGACTTCCTGATGTCAGGTACTGTTGGATCTCCTCCACTAGAGAACGGTCGTTCAGCTCATTCAGACAGTGGAACAGATTGATGCTTCTCTCTGGAGAGAGATCTCCACTTATCTTCTCCTTGATGTAAGACACTGTTCCCTGATTGGTCTGTGAGCTACTGCCTGTCTGTCCCAGCAGACCTCGTAGTAGAATCTGATTGGTCTCCAGAGAGAGGCCCCAGGAGGAAGCGGAAGGAACAAGTCCAGGTGTCCGTTCTCACTCTGTAAGGCCTTGTCCACAGCACTCTGGTAGAGAAGGAGTTCATCTTTCCTGGAGATCGATTGTTTTTCTGAGAGCAGATTGTCACCAGTGTTGATGAAGGACAGAAAGGACATGGAGGGCAGCCAGAAACTCCTGGGATGCTCAGATGAACAAAGCAGAACACCTTGTCCTGGTACAGCCCACACTCCTCTTTAAAGATGTGGGGTGAACACTCCTGAGTACACTGAGGCGGCTCTGATATCGATGCCACACTCTGCCAGGTCTGCTTCGTAGAAGATCAGGTTGCCTTTCTCCAGCTGGTTGAAAGCCAGTTTTCCCCAGAGAAACAATGATCTTCCTGCTCTCTGAACTCCAGTGTGGATCTGTTTCAGCTCTCCCATGATACCTCCTGTCTGCCTGTATGGACTGAACCCTCAGGAAGTGGCTGTACATCTGAGGTCACAGTGTTGGGCATCTCTTCTCCACTCTGGGATGCTGTGAAGAAGTCCTCCATAACTGTAGCAGAGATCCAACAGAAGATTGGGATGTGACACATGATGTGGAGGCTTCGTGATTTCTTGACATGGGAGATGATTTTCCTGGCCAGGCGTCTTATCACTGAATCTCTTCCTGAAGTATTCCTCCTTCTGTGGGTCGGTGAAGCCTCTCACCTCTGTCACCATGCCAACACACTCAGCAGGGATCTGATTGGCTGCCCCAGGGCGTGTGGTTATCCAGATGCGAGCGGAGGGAAGCAGGTCACCCCTGATGAGGTTTGTCAGCAGCACATCCACCGAGGTCCGACTTTGTGACATCAGTCCAGATCTGGTTGTTCTGGAAGTCCAGAGGAAGTCGACACTCATCCAGACCATCCAAGATGAAGACAACCTGGAACCGGTCGTCTCTGCAGATTCCTGCTTCTTTGGTTTCAATAAAGAAGTGATGAAGAAGTTCAACCAAGCTGAACTCTTTCCCTTTCAGTAAATTCAGCTCTCTGAAAGTGAAGGGAAATGTGAAGTGTATGTCATGGTTGGCTTTCCCTTCAGCCCAGTCCAGAGTGAACTTGTGTGTTAAGACGGTTTTACCAATGCCGGCCACTCCAGTTGTCATTATTGTTCTGATTGGTTGATCTTGTCCAGGTAAGAGTTTAAAGATGTCTTCACATTTGATTGTTGTTTCCTGCATGGCTGGTTTCCTGGAAGCTGTTTCAATCAGTCTGACCTCATGTTCCTTGTTGACGTCTCCACTGTCTCTCTCTGTGATGGAGAGCTCTGTGTAGAAGTCATTCAGATCTGTTGGCTGTCCTGCTTTAGCGATTCCCTCAAACACACGCCTGAACTTCTCCATCAGATGAGACCTGAGGTTACGTTGGCACTCGACAGCAACAGTTTCTAAATGAGAAAACAACAGAAGAAAACAGTAAATGGATGGTGCCATCAAACATCAATATTTCCTGCTAAATTATATTTATTGGTTCATTACGTTTTCCACAGCAATATGTTTGGTGTAATGACATTAGTAGTATTATGAATGTCTTATAGCCTGCTAAGTGCTATCATTGTTGTGTATCAGTGGAAAGAGGGTTAGGGAAAGAGAGTTGCTATGCTGATAATGTTGCATCTCTTCCACTGAGTTATTCTGCTGTTGATCTGCAGTATATTGTTTAACATTATTTAACCTGACCACAATAACCCTACATATCTGGATCAAACCATTTAACCTGTTAGACCCACAATAACTCTGCATATCTGGATCAAACCATTTAACCTCATACCCCCACAATAACCCTACATATCTGGATCAAACCATTTAACCTGATACACCCACAATAACCCTACATATCTGGATCAAAACATTTAACCTGATACCCCCACAATAACCCTACATATCTGGATCAAACCATTTAACCTGATACCCCCACAATAACCCTACATATCTGGATCAAACCATTTAACCTGATGCTCCCACAATAACCCTACATATCTGGATCAAACCATTTAACCTGATACACCCACAATAACCCTACATATCTGGATCAAACCATTTAACCTGATGCTCCCACAATAACCCTACAAATGTGGATCAAACCATTTAACCTCAAAGACGAAATATATCTCCAAATGGAAAAGTTAGAAATGTAGAAATCTCATATGATCTAATTTAGTTCAGTTCACACTTTTCAGAAATGTGGACAGTGTGCTTCTTCTTCTGAGTCTTTTCTGTCTTCAGAATAAAAGTTTCCTCTGTTTTCAAAATAAGAGTCTCTTACCGGCCCACAGTGTGTCGGCCAGTTCCTCCTGGTTCATCTCCATCAGGCAGAGCTTTGTGATGTCTACCACTCCCTTTATGGCGCGCCTCCTCTGCTCCTCTTTCTTACCATCCTCCTCCTCCCTCTCACTCTCTGAGCATTGTGGGTAATCTGGGAAGAGACCCCTCCAGAGCTTCTTCAGCTCCTTGTCTAGAAAAGCGTGTGCGTTCTCCTCAGCCCTCTGGAGCAGAACAAACATCAATGAGAACTTTACTCTGAACTCACTGAGGACACCACAAGCATCTGTCCTAGACTCACGTCCCGCTGGTCTACAGAGGGAAGCCTGGAGACCATCAGCACCACAAGAGATGCTTTCTAATGTTCATGTAGAGCTGGAGTCAAATGTCTTGTTGGACAGTTTACACACCTTGATCAGCTCTGTTTGATGCTGCTGAGCACTGGTAACCTTTGACCTCTCCTGGTGTTGTCTGTGGAGAACACACACACACACAAACAGGATCTGTTGTATTTTCCAGAATTGTAAAGATGAGTACCAGTAGGGTCTGATAACAGCCAACTAATCTGTTTTCATCGTCGGTTTAAAACTCCTACCTCTCCTCTCCGGAGGGGCGGCCATCTTTAAACACAGGAGGTAAATCAATAGACCAGTCACTCTTCATGGAGACACAGCTGGGTACAGGGGAGTCTGCTTTCTTCTGCCCACTTCTAGAAAAACAAGAACCAGGATTTAGGGATGTTCGATAAATGCTGTATTTTTATAATCTCTGATGAATCCTCACCTCTTCTCAATAGACTGATTTCCATCTTTAAAGTCATCAGGTAGAAACATAGACCAGTCACTATTCATGGAGACACAGCTGGGTACAGGGGAGTCTGCTCTCTCCTGCTGCTCTGGGCTTCAACACACACAGCTTTTACTCAGACTAATGATGGTGTCATGATATGTCACTGCTGAGCTCTGAGATGGACAACAGTCACAGACAGTTAGAGATCCTCTTCTTACCTCTTCTTCTTCTTCTTCTTCTTCTTCTTAGCTCTGCTGAGGCCATGTTCCCCAGACAGAGCGGTTTTAGAGGGAGGACCCCCCTCCTCTCTCTCCTCATCCATAGTAGACAGGAGACCTGGAGACACAAACACAACTACATATTGTTTCTACAGCCATTCAGCATTTGTTTCTTCACTGCTTTTATAAAACCAGCTTAATGCCGGTCACAGAGGGCTGTTGTCTGTCTCCGTTTATTTTGGACGAGAGGCAGGGTGGTCTTTCCTAGATGCAGATTCATAGACCCGCTCATTCTCAATGAGGAGAAAGATGTGGAGATGTTGCCCAGACGTCTCTAATAACTAATAACTATTTATAATTTCACACACTGTCTGTAAGGGCTTTAAATGTGATCAAGATCAAGGTCACCATGCGGATGTCATACCTACTGTTCCCTGAACTGGTTAAACTGCTTTGAAGGCTGGACCATATATGGACTTCCTCATCCTCACATATCTCACAACCAAATATGTGACGCAGGCCCACAGAGAACAAGACCCAACACAAGATGGCCTTCAAACCAACCCAGTCTCACGTGACAGCTACGTTGGTCCACAGCGCTAAACGTAGTAGTTTCACGGCTCCGTTCCGTTGCAGAGGCGGAGCGTTATGGCTTGGTTACGGTGCGCTTTTCGTGGTCATTGTCGCGGAAATTGAAACGGGAGGGAGCGTTTCACTGCGGTGTCATGACGACTATTCTGTGAGCCGTCTCACTTCTTCTTCATCTTTCTTGAGAGTTGCATATGCGCAGTACCGATCGGTCAGGAAGAATTCGTAATAACTAACAAACTAAACATCATATACATTCACTGAACGAAGATTATGAAAATAAAATGCACATTTCTCACTATAAATGTTATCAAAACGCATGTTAATGCCGAAACTATCTTAAAATATTGCATTTTCCACTGAGAATAAAATAAATATCAGCCATTTTGTTTTGCTTTGTCATACCGAAGTTTGATAGTCACGTGACGTGGACATAGGCCAATAGAAAAGAATAGGCCAAAACAATTTAGCCACGCCACAGTTTTAGAGCCATTGAAACTACTTTTGCGCTGTGGATCAACGTAATTCCACGTTTGACGTGAGACTGGGTTGGTTTAAACACCTTAAAGGAACACGCCACCCCCAGGTGAAATTGGGTCACTCCCCGCAGTCCCTAGAGTTGGATGAGTGAGCCAAAGCGTTTTGTAGCCGACCCAGCCATTGTCCTAATCTAGAAACGCCGCGGTTAGCTTTAGCTTAGCGTAGTCGCTGTATTCCAGAGTGTCCAGCTAGCATATCGTTGCAAAAGTGAATCAAATAACTCAAGATTTGTTATAATTATTTCTCGTAACCTGTACACTCACATCGAGTACAAATATCAATGCAAATTTACACAAAGGAATTTACTAGACCAATTTAGATTTGGAACTATTTTCGGGCATAGCACCGCCAGGCGCAAGGACCCCAGGCAGCACCTGAAAACCCTCAACTTCCGTCAATACACCGGCTTGACTACACAGTTCTCTGCTACTGGTGTCCTTGCGCCTGGCAGCGGTGCTTTGCCGGTGCTATGCCCGAAAATAGTTCCAAATCTAAATTGGTCTAGTAAATTCCTTTGTGTAAATTTGCATTGATATTTGTACTTGATGTGAGTGTAGTGGATCAATGAGCAAAAAAAAAGAAGAAAAAAACATGATTCGACGATCAGTCGACTGTAGGCAAGACTTGACGAATCAGATTCGACTATGTAAATTCTTAGTCGGGGACACCCCTAAATATTTAGCACACACCCACCCACACAGAAGTCTATGACGATACTTTTTGTAATTTGTTATTAAAATCAGAAAGGTGTAGGACAAACATTGTAACGTGTAGTGTGGTGTGTGTGTGTGTGCTTGTGCATGATTATTGTAAGGGAGGGGTTATCCAAGCCTGTATTATAATGACCCAGGGGGTGACCAATAGCACCAGGATTCACATGCGAATAGCATGTAAAAATGTGTGTGTCCTGTTCCTACGTTAATCCTAAGAGTAATTTCTCACCATAGGAACCTTGTTATGTAATATGCTGTGATTCTGAGACAGAACCCCTGTTGTCATATGGGAATGAGACTCCCTTCATACTTGGTTGGTTGCTACAGCGATTTGTCAGTCTTGAAAAACAAATCACATAAATATGTGTACAATAGTAATATGATCAATAAGATCATTACTAAAAAGAAAAGATAATATCAGCCAGTGCTATGGCTCAATATTGTTAAATTCTGGTCTTGTATTTCGTCCATCAAAATGTTTTGTATAGAGGACCACAAGGGACATAATTCAAAGCAAAATAAATCTAAGTAAATCAACGAATACATGTTTCATGTTTAGTAATGAATAGGCAAATAACGGAGTTAATACCAAAATGTTCATTTACTTTATTAGTGTGGATGTGAAAACAGCGCAATTAATGTTATGGGTTGACCGAGGTTTTGTAATAAATCAAACATTATGGTGTGGCATTACTCGGACCGAAGCAGTTTTCCTTTGTTTTGGTCTGGCTTTACTCTTCACTGATTGGTTAGAGAAACATTGAACTTACTGGCTTGCAAAACAGAAGGTAAGGTTCATTACTCTACGGGAAAACGGCAATAAAAAGCTGCGTTTTATCGGTTTTTACGGCGTAAAGAGCGGCGTTTTAATATACCTCTGGAATGCCGTATGGAGTTTTTGACGAATAAAACGATGTAAAAAGCGGCGGTTTGCCATTATGCGGCGTTTGTACACCACATTTTACGCCGCTCTTTTTATTTTATTTTTACAAACGCGTCTAAAAAGGGGCGAATTGTGACCCATTTGGCTTTCCATATGACAACACGTTTACGTGTCGGAAGTCGCGTGTATTTGAACTGTTTTGCTTTCCATAAGTAGCTTCTAGTGTCACGCGATGTTAACCTCTTGTGACACGTTTACGTAAAATTAAGTATTTTAGTAAAATTAGTCAAAGGGTGTTTCTCATTTCTCTTATTTGGCAAAAGACACCCCATGTCTCCATTTTATAGAGTGGTGCAGGGCTGACGTATTTTTGTAGGCCAACCCAGAAGTGAGCATCGCCCTGGGTTCCCTTGACCCTTCCCATTGGATTTTGCATTATTGCAGAAAATAAGCTTTGTGGCAAACAAAAGTTTATGATACTCACATGTTTTGTTAAGCGAGATCATCTTCACCACTGAACACTACTTTTATGATTTTTGAAGCGTAGTAAAAGCTTCAAAATTCACGAGTGGGGCATTTACTGACTTGTTTTATGTCATAGACCAAAACGTGTAAATCTCTTAAGCTTGTGTAAAACCACAGACCTTATTTCAGCCATCTGACCAAAAACCCATTCAAAAAACCTGTTGACTTCGAGACGAGGGAACCGGAAGTGCCGACATGCTAACGGATTTCCGGGTTTTAGGACTCATTCCTGCACCGCTCTATTCCCAAGTCATTCTAGGCATAGACATAATATACGTATATATGTCTATGATTCTAGGCCCCTATTAATGGTGTGTTTTTTTCTATCTTCTGATGACCTCTGCAGGACCCATTTTAATCACTTCCTGTTCCTGACCACCTCCATGCAGCATCCTCCTCCAGTCTTAAAAGACCGACTAGCGTCTCGTTTATATGAACACTTTGTGTTGATGTGAACATAATATAAATCAATAGAATCAATAGACGATTTTTCTTATCAGAAGAGCGATCAGGGTAGGCCTACTGGAAAAGTGACAAAGTGTCTTTTGAATCACAGGCCGATTAGTATCTGTGGTGACGTGATGTCTAGCCTTCACTCTGTACAGGCAGCACCTGAAAACCCTCAACTTCCGTCAATACACCGGCTTGACTACACAGTTCTCTGCTACTGGTGTCCTTGCGCCTGGCAGCGGTGCTTTGCCGGTGCTATGCCCGAAAATAGTTCCAAATCTAAATTGGTCTAGTAAATTCCTTTGTGTAAATTTGCATTGATATTTGTACTTGATGTGAGTGTAGTGGATCAATGAGCAAAAAAAAAAAGAAAAAAACATGATTCGACGATCAGTCGACTGTAGGCAAGACTTGACGAATCAGATTCGACTATGTAAATTCTTAGTCGGGGACACCCCTAAATATTTAGCACACACCCACCCACACAGAAGTCTATGACGATACTTTTTGTAATTTGTTATTAAAATCAGAAAGGTGTAGGACAAACATTGTAACGTGTAGTGTGGTGTGTGTGTGTGTGCTTGTGCATGATTATTGTAAGGGAGGGGTTATCCAAGCCTGTATTATAATGACCCAGGGGGTGACCAATAGCACCAGGATTCACATGCGAATAGCATGTAAAAATGTGTGTGTCCTGTTCCTACGTTAATCCTAAGAGTAATTTCTCACCATAGGAACCTTGTTATGTAATATGCTGTGATTCTGAGACAGAACCCCTGTTGTCATATGGGAATGAGACTCCCTTCATACTTGGTTGGTTGCTACAGCGATTTGTCAGTCTTGAAAAACAAATCACATAAATATGTGTACAATAGTAATATGATCAATAAGATCATTACTAAAAAGAAAAGATAATATCAGCCAGTGCTATGGCTCAATATTGTTAAATTCTGGTCTTGTATTTCGTCCATCAAAATGTTTTGTATAGAGGACCACAAGGGACATAATTCAAAGCAAAATAAATCTAAGTAAATCAACGAATACATGTTTCATGTTTAGTAATGAATAGGCAAATAACGGAGTTAATACCAAAATGTTCATTTACTTTATTAGTGTGGATGTGAAAACAGCGCAATTAATGTTATGGGTTGACCGAGGTTTTGTAATAAATCAAACATTATGGTGTGGCATTACTCGGACCGAAGCAGTTTTCCTTTGTTTTGGTCTGGCTTTACTCTTCACTGATTGGTTAGAGAAACATTGAACTTACTGGCTTGCAAAACAGAAGGTAAGGTTCATTACTCTACGGGAAAACGGCAATAAAAAGCTGCGTTTTATCGGTTTTTACGGCGTAAAGAGCGGCGTTTTAATATACCTCACTGGAATGCCGTATGGAGTTTTTGACGAATAAAACGATGTAAAAAGCGGTGGTTTGCCATTATGCGGCGTTTGTACACCACATTTTACGCCGCTCTTTTTTTTAATTTTTACAAACGCGTCTAAAAAGGGGCGAATTGTGACCCATTTGGCTTTCCATATGACATGTTTACGTGTCGGAAGTCGCGTGTATTTGAACTGTTTTGCTTTCCATAAGTAGCTTCTAGTGTCACGCGATGTTAACCTCTTGTGACACGTTCACGTAAAATTAAGTATTTTAGTAAAATTAGTCAAAGGGTGTTTCTCATTTCTCTTATTTGGCAAAAGACACCCCATGTCTCCATTTTATAGAGTGGTGCAGGGCTGACGTATTTTTGTAGGCCAACCCGGAAGTGAGCATCGCCCTGGGTTCCCTTGACAACAATCCAATGGGTTTTTCCCATTGGATTTTGCATTATTGCAGAAAATAAGCTCTGTGGCAAACAAAAGTTTATGATATCCACACGTTTTGTTAAGCAAGATCATCTTCACCAATGAACACTACTTTTATGATTTTTGAAGCAGTAAAAGCTTCAAAATTCACGAGTGGGGCATTTACTGACTTGTTTTATGTCGTAGACCAAAACGTGTAAATCTCTTAATCTTGTGTAAAACCACAGACCTTATTTCAGCCATCTCACCAAAAACCCATTCAAAAAACCCATTGACTTCGAGACGAGGGAACCGGAAGTGCGAACATGCTAACGGACTTCCGGGTTTTAGGACTCATTCCTGCACCCATGCCTGCACCGCTCTATTCCCAAGTCATTCTAGGCATAGACATAATATACGTATATATGTCTATGATTCTAGGCCCCTATTAATGGTGTGTTTTTTTCTATCTTCTGATGACCTCTGCAGGACCCATTTTAATCACTTCCTGTTCCTGAACACCTCCATGCAGCATCCTCCTCCAGCCTTAAAAGCCCGACTAGCGTCTTGTTTATATGAACACTTTATATGTGTTGATGTGAACATAATATAAATCAATAGAATCAATAGATGATTTTTCTTATCAGAAGAGCTATCAGGGTAGGCCTACTGGAAAAGTGAGAAAGTGTCTTTTGAATCACAGGCCGATTAGTATCTGTGGTGACGTGATGTCTAGCCTTCACTCTGTACAGACAACACACACCTTCAATCATCCATGACTGAGGTATTGTCTGGATCTGGTCAGGTTGGATTCTTAATGTGTTTTTTCCTTCATAACGTCGCCCCTATATCAGGCACATTTGAACGAAGTGGCAGAGAAACAGTACAAGTGGCAGTTATTTTATGCTACTTGATATGATAATAATAATAATAACAATAATAATAATAATAATAATAATAATATTTTCTCTCCCCCCACCTTTATGTCTCCGCTTCTCCCCCCTTTATGTCCCCCCTCTCCCCCCCCCTTTATGTCCCCCCTCTCCCCCCCCTTTATGTCCCCCCCCTATGGCGTCAGATTAGTGCCAAAATGCACTCGCGTGATAAAACATGCAGTCGGGCGTATATATTATTTCACACGCGTAGTTATTAACTGCGAGCGCGCAAATTCTCTCTGCGCGCTCGCGCACACTCAGAGCGCTTCTCCCCGAGAGAGGAAATTAAGAGCGAGCGAGCAAATCGGGGACTCGAGAGCATTTCCTCGTTGCTCTCACATCGGACAGCCTCTCAGCTCACGTTCTGCTCGCTCGAAAGGAATAGTTTTGGCACTTTGGGGGAGGGAACCCAGGCAGGGCGGGCTCTCCTGTGATTGGCCGTTTCTGAGGAGCGATATTTGATTGACAGCCTTACTTTCTCTCATGGATGGAAGTCTGCTGGTGAACTCAGTGGTCTGAACGAGACAACGGCGTCAGGGCGGAGGTACCTTCAGGTAAGAAGGTACCTCTACGGGCCCTTGTGATGAACGAAAACTATGGCTTGTGTGAAATGTCATCTAAGTATGTTTCTGAGAATTGTGTTAGTGTAACTAATAATCAACATTAGTTAGAACGTTATTACTTAGTCTGTAACGTTAACCATGGGTAAAGCTAGCCAATAGCTAGTTCATCACAAATGCCCGAATTCAGCCAAGGCTTTCTTAGCTGAAGTACCTCCGCCGCCCTGACGCCGTTGTCTCGTTCAGACCACTGAGTTCACCAGCAGACTTCCATCCATCCTGTCCGATGTGAGAGCAACGACGAAATGCTCTCGAGTCCCCGATTTACTCGCTCGCTCTCAATTTCCTCTCTCGGGGAGAAGCGCTCTGAGTGTGCGCGAGCGCGCAGAGAGAATTTGCGCGCTCGCAGGTAATAACGACGCGTGTGAAATAATATAATACGCCCGACTGCATGTTTTATCACGCGAGTGCATTTTGGCACTAATCTGACGCCATACCCCCCCCCCCCCCAGAAGAAAGGTATCCCAGGGTGAGAGCAATGAATTGAATTTCTCCAAAATGGTACAGTAGAAATGCTTGATATTGCATGTGGGTATAGTCTTACATGTGTAGAAGTCAAATATACCACCCATAGCCAGGGAATATTGAGCAAAGTGATTTTACAGCAGTTCAAATATATGCAATTGTGCTATCCGAAGGTACACATATGGGACTTTTATTGTAGAATATCTCCAAAATGGTACAGTAAAAATGCTTGATATTGCATGTGGGTATAGTCTTACATGTGTAGAAGTCAAATATACCACCCATAGTCAGGGAATATTGAGCAAAGTGATTTTACAGCAGCTCAAATATATGCAATTGTGCCATCCGAAGGTACACATATGGGACTTTTATTGTACAATATCTCCAAAATGGTACAGTAAAAATGCTTGATATTGCATGTGGGTATAGTCTTACATGTGTAGAAGTCAAATATACCACCCATAGTCAGGGAATATTGAGCAAAGTGATTTTACAGCAGCTCAAATATATGCAATTGTGCCATCCGAAGGTACACATATGGGACTTTTATTGTAGAATATCTCCAAAATGGTACAGTAAAAATGCTTGATATTGCATGTGGGGGTAGTCTTACATGTGTAGAAGTCAAATATACCACCCATAGTCAGGGAATATTGAGCAAAGTGATTTTACAGCAGTTCAAATACAACAAAACATGCCACTTGGAAGCACAAATATGGGACTTTTAGTTTGGCATTTCTCCACATTGTTGCAATAAAGATACTTGATATTAAGTTTTTCATTCATCATGGGCGTATGAAACACTGTAATACAACATATTTCATTTAAATGTAGGTTTTAATTATAGCTTACGGTTCTTAATACATTTATTTTGAGAAACCGGAAGTGAATACGCGGTTTCGCCCGTTTCGCCGCTTCTACCGTAATGCTGAGAATATTTGTACACTCGAAATGTAAGTGCGGCTCATTTGACCACGGTGATCGGAGGAACGGCTGGCTTGACCGCAGTACATATCATGCATAAAAGCAAGACTAGTCAATATATTGGCTGAGGCTTTGTTGCAAGCAGTGTTTGCTGTGCAGACATTAGATAGATCGATAGATAGATAGATAGATAGATACTTCAAGAATATGTGAATAATAAGGTCGTAATTTAACTTAACACCACAACAAATATCTGTCTCACTTTGTGAAAAGAAAATCTATAAATCGTGCGTCCTTGTCCTTTATTGATGAGGAAACAAGCGGAGGTTACTTACTTTGATATGAGCAGGGATGCCTGGGCGCGATCCAGGATCCAGATCCGGCCGCCTTGTTTTCTTTTCGATCGAGTCGCTCGGCGTGCACAAGTACAACTCCGTTTTGCACCTCGCTAGGTGGTGTATATGGTGCAAAAGTATCCGTACGGAAAACAGCTGCAAACTCGTAGAAGCAGATTCGAACACTTGTATCAATTGACTTGTAGTTGTGCAAGAAAATGCTCAATGACCACAGCGATCTAATACCATTTTATAATGAGAAAATATTTCACAGATGCACAACTTCTGATGCATTAGTTCACATTTGGGTTTACAAATGCACGAATGTTGTGCATGTTCTCAGATTATGAAACACGGATGTGCGAATGTGTTTTGCCCCAATCGTTGCAGTGTATTTGGGGCGAAAGTGTTGAGGGCATGACACTTGAAAGTTGTGATGCACAGGATAGGATTTGTGTACCTGTAACAAGGATTTGTGAACCCGTAGCCCTATTTTGTGTTAACAAGGTAAAACGAAAATATGTACAACTTCAAATTTACGGTTTACAAATGCACGAATGTTGTGCATGTTCTCAGATTATGAAACACGGATGTGCAAATGTGTTTTGCCCCAATCGTTGCAGTGCATTTGGGGCAAAAGTCTTGAGTGCATAAGGCCAGGAAGTTGTGATGCACAGGATAGGATTTGTGTACCTGTAACAAGGATTTGTGAACCCGTAACAAGGATTTGTGAACCCGTAACAAGGATTTGTGTTAACAAGGTATAGGAAAAAAAAATACAACTTCAAATTTACAGTTACACGTTTGTGACTTTAGTGTGCGCATGCGAAATCTGTAGTTAAATGTGCTCGTGACTTTTGCACCAAATATACCTTCATAAGTTTTGGCCTGTCCGCAAGCATCACTAGAAATGTAACACACACACACACACACACACACACACACACACACAGTTTTTTTTACTTAAAGAACGTACGTATGTACTTCTGCGTATGAAGAGTTGAACTCAGCCATGCAGACCCGTTCGTGCGCAAGTGTGTTTCCTATACACGCGCGTGCGTGTGTACGTACATCTGCGTGCGCATTCCTTACAGTGGAATTTGTAGTTGTGTACAGTGATTGTATGCATATCAGTAAATTTGAAGTCACATACTCTGAGTTGTGTACTTGTAGATTTTTTTTTCTCCACAAATACAACACAACACTTACACATTCACAAATTCTTAATTACGAGTGCACAAATCCTATTTTACAAGTCAGATTAAAAAACTGACACTCACATTTTTGCTCCTATTGTTATAGTATATTTGGTGCAAAACATATTTGTGTACCTGTATCAAAAAATGTGAAGTTGTGGACAAAATTTGAATATGTACAAATCTGAATGTCAACTTGTGCAATAAATGTTCAATGTATGTGAAAAAAATTCTCACAAAAATATTTGTGTTCTTTTAAAACACAAATCGATAAGTACAACTGCTCGAATCTTCCCCACGAGTCACAGATTCTGTTTCCTTCAACTACAAATCACAAGTCGCGCCCCCTCCACTGAGGTATGTGGTGCAGAACTATCTGCATTCAGTCTATGGAGCAAAAGGCGGGTGCTGATCTGAGATCGACTGATCCCACAGCCAATCAGAGGAGAGGGGCTTTTGTCCCACAGCCAATCAGAGGAGAGGGGCTTTTGTTTACATGTGGAGTGAGTGGTTAAAAAACAAAACAGGAAAAGTGATAGGACGCTAAATTTCTCAGCTTCGCGTCGGAGTTTATTTATTAACATTAATGTGGTTAAAAATACAACCTACCTTGAAAGTGTCTCTGCTGCTGCTAGTTGAGCATGCCATGCGCTGCTGAATCCACCGGCGGGAACTCTTCTCACTCCGCATGTAAACAAAAGCCCCTCTCCTCGAAAATAAAACATGAATGACAATGCAATGAATACCTCTCACATACACTACTGAATACCTCTCACATATACTACTGAATACCTCTCACATATACTACTGAATACCTCTCACATATACTACTGAATACCTACTGAATATGGCTGGTTTATCCTGGGTGCCATGATTGCTCTGCACCACAGGTGTGCAGCCCCACCCAGCCAGAGTCCAATCAGTCTGACTCAGGCCAGGTGGCGAGTGTGGAGGGTGTATGTGGAGTGTGTGCTGTTGATGGCTGTAAACCAGCCAGCTGGCTGGTTTACACCTGTAAATCAACCTGTAAATCAACAGCACACACTCCACATACACCCTCCACACTCACATATACTACTGAAGACCGCTCACTACTGAAGACCTCTCACATATACAACTGAAAATATCAAAATAACTATACGAAACTACTGAACAGTGTAACTGTTGACATGACAGTCATTTATTAATGTGCTCACATATTACAGTAGGCTTTCTGTAGATTATATTGAATGTAAATTAATAAGAGATGGCAAATCTGACACATGCGCCGTGCACATAGGATGGGAACCCACCAACCACCTTTTGCCATGAAGTAACATCACTGCAAATATTGACAGACTTTTCTCTGCAAACGAGGGCATAGGACATAATTAATGAATTAGTGGCACGTGGGTGTAGGTTATATTTTTATGAGCTTTGTCATGTGATAAAATGCAAAAAAAGAACACATCAAATCAGGGGAACGGCGAACAGAAAAGTCTAGGATATGATAAGCCAATAGAACGGCGTCACTGTATACAGAGGAATGAGGGCCACCGTTTAGCGCCTTGTTCCCCATGAGAGAGAGACAGAGGAAGGGAAGGAGGCAGATGGGTGGATAGGGGCGGCTGGATATAAGTGCCCATGCAGACAGAGCCAGCGGTGGTAGAAGCGAGCACAGATGGTGGCCCTCATCCAAAATTGTAGCGTTGCGATTATGTTGGACAGAGCGTATGGGAGAAATTTACTATATGTTAGAAAATAGAAAATATAATCATCATCTTGCCTATATGCTATATGAATGAAAATAAGTGTGGAAAATCAGAGTCAGAAATGGGTGACTCATATATAAACCTTCGATGTTCAGTTCCCCCAATACAGATTCTCAGGGCTACTCTGAGGAGAAAACAACAGATGGTAGCTTTTTCCTTGACCAACCCCTAGGGTGGACAGGAGAGGTGTAATGAGTGTTGTGTCTTCTCCGACAATCAAGGGTGTTAGACCCACACTGTTTTTCTTTGCAAATCAACTCGGCCTTTGGTATTACTTGTTTACAAGTGATAATAAAAGTCTTGAAACTTTGTCTTTTTCGATCTCTCTTATTTTGTCAAAGTGTGGTTTATCTACGACAAGCGCAGCGATGAGCCGGGGAGCAGAAGTGTGACGTCCTTTAGCTCAGGTGCAAACAGGACAACATTACAGCCTCTTCACTTGGAGAGAGGGAAAAAAAGAAAGGTTGGTCTACAGACAAAGTTCCCTTATGTGTGTCAGGGGATCAAGGGGAGGAGAAAGGGATGTCAACAGACAGCCCTTGCTCAGCATCGTCATCTTTAGTTAAGTATTGATTATTATTAATAATCAATACGTAACTAAAGATATCGGTTTGTTAGGACTACTGTTGGCTGTTCATCGCTGCACCTGTACTCCATACGTCACACAAGGATGAATAGGCTTTAACAATCCTACCATGAATGAACCTTTTATTATGTCATGTGTTCATTTAGTGGGGTTGGGTTCATGTTTGGTCTGCTCTCTCTGTTCACTTCCTTATAGCTCTGTGTGTGTGTGTGTGTGTGTGTGTGTGTGTGTGCGTCTCCTTTGTCCTCATGGTGGGCAGGAGGTGAACTGTACCAAAGTGGACTCACCGCCCCCTAGTGATTGATCTCTTTTTTTCTAACTCAACCTCAAGCTTTTTCATCGCCACGGCATGTTGCATCTCAGCATCCAACTCAAGTTTGCGCATAGCCTCCCTGTGCCTGTAGTCGGCAGCTCTCTCCTTCTCCCTCTCATCGGCCTCCAATTTTAAGCGGGCCAAACGAACCTTCAGTTTGGTACTTACTGAGACACTGGAGACAGAGGAAGCTCGCGAGCTACCTGGAGTGGAAAGAGATTTTTCCACCTGATCTAACCCTGGTTCCACCCCAATTTTCACTTCAGAAGGATCAGGGGACCCAGTAAGTGCTGCTTTGACAACTGCCCCCTCCTCAATAGGCACACCCTTGTCCTTCAACAGAACGAGCACTGCCTCCCTTAACTGAGCCACAGTTTTAGCCTTAGACAACTCAACTCCAAAGTGAGCACCTATCTCACATAAATCTATCTTCCTACACTGGTCCAGCCCTTCTAAAGTGGGTGTGGCCAGAAAATCCTCAACACTGAAACCAGTAGCCATCTTGGTGCCCGGCAAACTACTAAACAGCCAGTGAAACCTATGTAATTACAAAGTTTTAAGCACAATCACCAAGCAAAAATGGTAGAGCATGGCCCAATGCATACTTACCAAATGAATGGAGTCCTACTCCACTCCTACTCCACTGCACCAAAACAGCAGCCACAAAAAAAAACTACAAAACTAAACCCATTACCAGCCTGTGCCACTGAACTCAACATCCACACTCTCACCGTCCAGTGGGACCACAAGGATCCCGGACGAGCCCCCAAATATGTTACACGCCCTCCGATGGTTGGAGGACCCCGGTGTAACATAGGACAGTGAATGTATGGATGGAAAGAAACAATGGCACTAAAGGACTGCAATAAATCAGTTTAATTAACAAAACAGACACAGGGCGGAGACAACACATACCCACCCCCTGAGCTATGCAGCGATCACTAAAGAAAAGCCCCAAAACAACTAGCTATTATCAGAAAAACAACCCCAGGACTAACCCCCTAAACTAATCCCCCTTGCAGGCACCTTAATGCCTCAAAATACATGGAGTAGTGTCGCCGCTCTAACTGGTGTACTAATACATGAGGTAACCTACGTGTGGTGAGGGACACAAATGTATACCTGCAGGTGTCTACCTAAGTTCCCTACCTCTCCAACCCTGCGCCGGATAAATCTGCAAAGACAGAATAAAGTTAACAAACACGCTGGTAAATGATCAAAACAAAAATGTGCCTAAACCACAAAGTTCCAACCAACCACTACAGAATGGCACAGCAACCTAGAACAGTCTGAGACCTTCCACCTTCTCCGGGGGGAACCAAACAAATAAACATATATATATAGGGTGTGGGTGGGAGCTCATTGGTGGATGGCTTGATTGTGTGGCTGATTGCCTGGCCTCAGCTGCAAGCAATGCAGGAAATCACTGCAGGCCCTCAGTGTAGACCTACTAACTGAATGGGGAAAAAACACAGATGAGCCACAGGATCAGAACCAGTAAAACAACACAACAAAGCAGGTCCATGTTCAGAAAACCCCCACCACCCGTAACAATATGCAATAACAGAGTCATAAAACATGGCTTTGATAAACGGTCTAATATCTTATTAGAGATATTGTAAACTTGTCAATAAAACATTGCTATTTTTTGCCCAATGCCTGGAAATCAGCGTTAATATTTTGAAGGCTGGGGATCCAATCAATATAACCAGTTACAGAGCTATCAGTATTATCCCAGTTATTTCTAAAGTAACTGAAAGAGTAATTTGTGACCATGATAGCCCATCTAAACCATGGCCATTTTCCACCGCATCCTCTGCAGTTTGGATCCAGGAAACATTATTCCACAAATTGCTATTTTATTTAACTAATTAAATCTGGTCTTGATATGGGAGGTGTTGGTGATGTTTTCCTTGATTTTAAAAAGGCTTTTGATACAGTCAATCATAATGTTATTTTTTCCAAACGGTCAAAGTTCAATTTCTCTACTAATGCATTAACATGGATGAGTCCTACCTGAACTCAAGACAACAGGACTCCACAGGATCCATCCTTGGACCAATTCTGTTTAGCGTATATTCATGCTCTGCCTTTGATTTGCCCAGAGGTCCACATCCAGATGTACACAGCAGTAGACAGCTATTTACACCCTGTGGCAGTAGACCCTGCCATAGACACACAGGACACAGGTAGATGCTGTACCAAACCAGTTTATTGGAGAGTTGGCAAGCTGTTTACAGAGCAAGTGGTGAATGCTGACATGTCCGATCTCTCTCTGGTGTGTGTGTGGTGATGGCTGTTTCACGCATTTATATCGTCTAGGCTAGATTACTGTAATGCACTGTTTACCAAACTCCACTACGAAAAGCCTCCATCTAGTGCAGAACGCCACTGCTAGACTCCTAACTAGAACCAGAAAATTCGACCACATTATTCCTATTCTCTCCTCCCTCCACTGGCTTCCAATTAATGCCAGGTCAGATTTGAAGTTGCTACTACTTACCTATAAAACCCTGCATGGACTAGCACCATCCTGAAGGACCTTATTATTCCCTTTTGTCCTTCTCGGCCCCTCCTGTCTTCAGGAGCTGGCCTTCTATCAATCCCAAAAGGTAAAAAGAAATCAGCAGGACACAGAGCGTCTCTTATCGAGCGCCTTACCTTACCTGTCGTCAGGGAAGCTGACTCTGAATTCAAATCCAAACTTAAAACCTACCTCTCTTCTTGCTCATTTGGCTGCTAGGAGTGTCTCTCAGCTCTCATTACAGCTAAATTGACCTGTTAGCCAGCGCTAGCCTGCCCCTGCTGCCGATGGGTACTCGATTACAGGGTGTGTGTGTGTGTGTTGCCCCATCTAACCATAATGCTGTCTCTGTTTTAGTGTGTTGCTGTGATCATGACTGGATGTCTGGCCACCGCACTGGACGGCTACCAGCTGCTCACCAGCCAGCAGCTCATCATTTTAAAATGCCCGCTTGTAATACTATGTGTGTGTCACTTACGGCACCCATTGCACTCCTAACCATCCCTGGAAGGAGGGATCACCAACTCTGCATTCCTTCTCAAGGTTTCTTCCTGATAATCAAGGGAGTTTTTTCTTGTCCTCTGGGGGGCTGGGGTTAGGGGGGGGGGTCGTAAATGTGTGGCCTGTGAAGCCCTTTGAGACTAACTGAAATGGACTTACCTTGACTCCTGTTGAATAAACTAATACAAATAAAATACATGTGATTAAGGAGCAGGTAGGGGTTAGGGGGCATCTTGCTCAGTACCCAGTACCTTTTAAACTTTCAACTAGGAGTTGAACTCTCTCTACAATACACTACACAACACATACACACACCTCTCACCTCATGCTAGAGATATTTTACATAAGTGCATACTGTTACCACCGTGACAATTACATTGGTACTTTATTAATCATAACTAAACATATTCCATTGTTCACTATAATTCTACTTCTACTCTCAAGGGACATCTAGAAGTGAATAGTGATATCCTCCCTCCACACACTGATGAAGAGGTGAATAGAGACTCCACTGTTGTGTGTGTTGTGATGTGTTGGATGAAATGTCTCCAGAGGACTGAGCTCACGGTCCCCCGAGCCACCAGTGAGTTGAGGAAGAGCCAGCGGGAGGGACTGAAGACCGGGCCGACGTCAGGGGGCAGGACCCCATAGAGACCTGCTGGGATCCAAGGGGCTGGAAGGACATCCAGGTGTGCTGCTAGGAGAACCAACAGAGCTGAGATCTGGAGGAACATCTGCTCAGCTTGGAGGATTTACACTGAACAAACGGGAAGGATCATCCAACACACGACAACATCCAGTTGGATCCACGAGTTGTTTATTACCATTATGCTTTATGAACCAATACAACAGTCCCTTACATGTACACAATAAACAGGACTAAAATAATAGAAGTAGCATACATTACAAAAATCATAAAACAAACAGGTGTGCACATAACATCTTTAATATCTGAACATGTTCTGCTGCCGTGTTGTTATTACAAGGAATCAATATTCAGTTTAAAGTCCTTCACAACATGAACATCATTAGCTTTTCCTATAGACCGCATTTATGAATATAATATTAAATCTGCTTCAAATCAGGTTCCATGTTAGGCTTATCAAAATAAAAACTGATATCAGAGCTCTTCAGGACGAAAATGTTGTCCAAAATATCAAACATATTGTAGTACAAATTGTATTTTTAGTCAATACTTAAAATACATTTCAAATTAGAAATTCAATCTTTGTGAAAGCTGCTTAGTTAACCATATGAAAGATCTTAAAGTCACTTCCTTTCATGGTTAAAAATATATCAATAGATTTGATAAAGGCAAAGGTTGTAGCTTGCTCATGAATATTAATTTCTCTGATAGGCTGAGACGTGACCTGCCACGTGGGGGTCTATCGGCTTAATACCATAAGAAGGCATGCATGACCGATCAGAATCACTAGGTAATCAATACAATACAGAACTGATCATCAACAATAGGTAATCAATATAATACAGAACTGATCATCAACAATAGGTAATCAATACAATACAGAACCGATTATTAACAATAGACTATCAATACAATTAGATCGATTCCCTATTCCTACTTTGGATAGTTTTTGGCTGGTTAACCAAAACTTACAACACATCATAGTAAAAGATTGGTCATGTACTGACCAATCTTTTACTATACAGTACTACATTTACCATGATAGCAATAGGCTCAATGTAGATATGTCCCCTTTTTTCATGTCAGAAATATTACATATATATATATATATATATATATATATATATATATATATATATATATATATATATATATAATTAAAGGCACAATGTGTAAAATCTAGTGGCAGCGGTGAGGTTACAGATTACAACAAACTGGATACCCCCCCCCCCCCCCCTCCCTTTCCAACGACGTAGGAGAAGCTATGGTGGCCTGTAAAGCATAGACATATATACGTAGACGCCTCATGACGTGCTGGAACGTAACCCAGCGTCGCCGCCATATTGGTTGGGTCTCCCCACTCTAGTCTAACATAGGAGTCAACGGGAGAGCAAGCTATGCAGTATTTAGTGCAGCTTACGGCGCAGTATTGACACCAGATCGCATGGGATTACCTTTCACAAGTAAGATTGAACAATAATTCTTCTTTTTTTTTAAAATTAATTCGTCCTGTATCATAACTAAATCTCTGCCGTTTGTAACAAACCAAACCGTGTGAAAATCCGGTAAAAATTCGGGGAGTTATGCTTATTATTGTAGTTGGGGATACACTTCCTCAGTAGAAATAAATGCACTGGGGACCCATCCAAGATGGCGGCCGCGCTGATACGTCAGCTCCAACAGGCAGCGTCAGTCTATGAGGCGTCTACGTATATATGTCTATGCTGTAAAGTACCAGTACTGAAGCTATGGTGGTCTGTACTGGCCAGTAAGGTACCAGTAGGTACTGAAGCTACGGTGGCCTGTACTGGCCAGTTAGGTACCAGTAGGTACTTAAGCTACGGTGGTCTGTACTGGCCAGTAAGGTACCAGTAGGTACTGGAGCTACGGTGGCCTGTACTGGCCAGTAAGGTACCAGTAGGTACTGAAGCTACGGTGGCCTGTACTGGCCTGTAAGGTACCAGTAGGTACTGAAACTACGGTGGTCTGTACTGGTCTGTAAGGTACCAGTAGGTATGAGGGGTGCAATAAATACCAGAAAAGCGTACTTGAATACATCGTCCAAATCTCAACGTGTACTCGTTTTTGTTTTTGTTTAAGTCTGCGATAGTTTCACCAATGTCCACATATGGAAAGTCACCTGTATACAGTATGTGTGTTACATTCACACTGGAGCACAGATATTTACCTGCTTTTTACTGTTGTAGAGTTAGCAGGTTACACTTCTAAACAGCTATTTTAATGTTATATCCATTGGGAACATTTTGTAACGTGAGACGTATCCGGTTTAATGACGTAATCACTCATAGCTGTGATCATGTCTTTAGTTCCCCGCGTCAGATCACTGTAATTCGGAGCGTGAATATCTGTTAAATATCCAATATCTTCAATATGTGGTCAAAAAAACAAACACTTGACTAGATAAACTGCAATTCAGATTATTTCAATACACCGCTATAAAGGGCTCTTTCTAAGTGAACGAAAACACGATTCTCATTTTCATGCGATTATACACTAATTAAAACATACTTATGAATATTATATTCCATTTCTGCCAAGAGATGCCACTTAATTCTACACATTGTTAGTTGGTTAGTTGAGTCGTTTTTGCTCGCAGTTTTTGGCAGTGATATGATGATGATCATAAACTACAACCCACACAGAGACACTGACGAACCAAAACAAGACCAGAACCTAAACCCAGGGAGGAGGTCCTCCTGGGTGAATGTGGTGTGGAAGGTGTGGATGTGTGTCAGTGTGTTTGAGGACCCTCCTACACCTGGAGACACTCTGTAGAAGGACAGAGAGCCAGCAGGCCGGTCCACATACACTCCTACTCTGGTGGAGCCAGAGGGGCAGAGACGGATTCTGCTATCGTTGTACCAGACAGAGTAACCATCATCATCACAATAAAGACTCCAGGACTTGTTGTTCCCTCCAAGCCAGTTTTGACCACATCCTCTCCTTGTGATTCCTCTGTATGTCACTCCTATATAAACATCTCCTCTCCTCTCCACCTCCCAGTAACAGCGGCCAGTCAGACCCTCTCTACACAACACCTGGGGCCAGGAGTCAAATCTCTCTGGGTGGTCAGGATACGACTGATCCTCTCCAACCCGCGTCACCTTTCTGTTGTTCTCAGACAGAGAGAGACCTCTGTGGGCTGTGTTTGGGTCCAGTGTGAGTTCACAGGCATCTGACGGGAGAACAAGACATGATTAGGCGGGTGAAGGTTGGGTCGATTCCCGGTTTTCTGGTCGCGTCCGGTGCACGATCCTAAACCGGTTTGATTTGATGCAAACTGACTGAAAAATAAAAAGATCCAATTTTTTTTTTATTGTGTTAGCAATCATCAGTATGACAACGTGATAAACATTATATTACGTTTTGTTGATGTTTATAGGAAATAAAAACACAACGTGTCACTGAGTGGTTGAGTGTTGATCGCTATAGAGCTTTGCTCGGGCCCAAAAAATCAGGCCCGACCCGAACTGAGCCGAAAAATGTTTTGTCCGAGCCCGACCCGAGCCTGACATTACGGCAGCAGTTTTGGGCCCAGACCCGACCCGAACCCGAATTTCCGCTTTAAAAAAAAAAAAGGAAGTTTATTACAAGCTAAAGTAAACTACGTTGTGCATATAATATAGTGCACATTATTATCAAAACGAATAAATAACTAAATGTAAGATCAAACTAAAGTGTAGATAACAAAACAGCATAGAAAGGCCTGATGTCTTTGCAGCAAAAGCTGACACAACTTGCTTTGCTTTCAGTGGGATGTCTTTTTCAGTGGTAACAAATGCAGACATCGATGGTTGAGCTTGGCCTGTACCATGGCGTGAGCGAGTCAGATGGCGGTGCAGACTCGCACTTGCGCACATTTAACGAACCCCACGCATAATTTGTCACCAAGTCAAAGTTGTCCCATACTTCCGAATTTCCCGACGTTTTCTTTGACAAAGTATATTCCCCTGTTTTCGACTTCTTCTTTACATCAGCATGATCAGCCATTTTTTTGGTTTTAACGCCTGTGACGTGGTGTGCGTGCGGTGCAGTGGTGCACTTTACTACGCTTACGGTGAGACAGTGAGCGCAAACAGCAAATGACCCGCTAATTGTAATGTTTCTCAACCTAATTATTCTTATTATATTAGAATATTATTTTCATTTGTCCAAGCCCGACCAGAGCCCGACAGAGAGTCAAGTGCGACACCTAGTGGTCAAACTTGGTACACCGGTCCGGTCCGGTCCGGTCCGGTCCTTGACTTCATATCGAACCGCTTTGAATGTTTTTACACCGACCCAACCATTTTTAAATCATCATCATCATCATCATCTGCACAAACATTAACATAGAATGACAAAATATATACTATGATAGGTACTATAGTGGAATAGTGTGCTATGACTTTTATAAGCAATAGTGCATATATAGTTTTTAAGATATTTAAAATTAAAGGTAATTCAAATCCCATGTGTGTGTGAGTGGCTGTCCCACAATATTTACACTACATAAACATATTATACATCAACATGTTCAGGATGATGAGCTGATTGTGCTTATGAAATATCTAAGCAATACTCTGCAATATTTTCAAGATATTAAACTTTTAAAGGTTCCAATATCTAAATAGTTAGTGTGTGTTGTGATGAATCAAACTAAACAGACACTTACACTTCTTTAGAGCTGGTTTCAGCCTCCACTCTCCACAGTGCTCCACACTGGGGGGGAAACACAGTGAGAGCAGCATGTTGGCTTTAAACATGGAAACATTCACATTCATTATCTGCTGTATCATCGCATTCTACACAACATGAGTTACAGCTGCGTTTTGAAACCACTTCATCTAGCAGGAGGTTGAATCCTTGTAGGAGACATTGTCTCCCTGAGTGGTGAGCTGTCCTCTCCATACCTGAGAGTGTCCAGTCTCCAGCGTGGATCCTCCAGTCCAGCAGAGAGCAGCGTAACTCCTGAGTCTCCTGCAGGGTGATTGTAGCTCAGGTCCAGCTCTCTCAGATGGGAGGGGTTGGAGCTCAGAGCTGAGGCCAGAGAAGCACAGCCTTCCTGTGTGACCAGGCAGCCAGACAACCTACACACACACACACACACACACACACACACACACACACACACACACACACACACACACACACACACACACACACACACACACACACACACACACACACACACACACACAGTTATTCTCATGAAAATACTTGATGATTTTTAACTTTTATGGATGTAAATCTGTTAAATGTCTTCTGATGAGGAGCCTTGTGGTGGACTGTTTGAGTCCAACTGACCTGAGAGTCTCCAGTCTACAGTGTGGACTCCCCAGTCCAGCAGAGAGCAGCTTCACTCCTGAATCCTGCAGGTCATTGGTACTCAGGTCCAGCTCTCTCAGACTAGAGGAGTTGGAGCTGAGAACTGAGGCCAGAGCTTCACAGCATCTCTCTGACAGATTACAGCCTTTCAGCCTTCACACAAAATAAACAGGAACATGTTAGGAACCGTGTTGAAATGTATTAAAATTAAAAAATGTTATTACTTTTGACATTATGAATGTTAATAAATTACATCTTTAAATGTTAGTAGTTAGATATCACAAAGATCACAGTTTAAATCTGAAACAAAACGTATCATTAAAAGGTCCCAAAAGTAACAGTTTTAAGACGAAGCTGTAATTAAACTTTACTAAACAACTCTAAATGCCACCTTACTGTCTGACTACACGATAATGAGTAGAATAAGAATGCAATACAACATACACCTTATACTGTCATTAACAAACTAAGATTATAACATACACCTTATACTGTCATTAACAAACTAAGATTATAACCAGGGGCGGACTGGCCATCTGTGAGTTCTGGAAAAGTCCAGAACGGCCGTGTGGGTCTACGGCCGTCGGCCGTTGGCCCTTTTTTTTTCTCGTTTTTTAAATTTTTTTTTGAAGAACCCCGTCAACAATCGCGCCCCCCCCCCCCCCCCCCCCCGTCAACAGTCGCGCACCTCCAAGGCCGGTCCAGGACAAAATTGACAGGGCCGAATTTTGTTCCCAGTCCGCCCCTGATTATAACATACACCTTATACTGTCATTAACAAACTAAGAATATAACATACACCTTATACTGTCATTAACAAACTAAGAATATAACATACACCTTATACTGTCATTAACAAACTAAGAATATAACATACACCTTATACTGTCATTAACAAACTAAGAATATAACATACACCTTATACTGTCATGGCAACACAAATATAAATATGTTGAGTTATTCATATGAAGTGGACATATTTAATTTATTTATTTAGACCTGTGAACTTTTATGGATGTAAATCTGTTAACCTCTTAACTACCAGTGTCTCTTATACAGGGGACGGTGGGGGGGGCACTATTACTGTATATTGTGTTTATGTTCATATTTATTAGTTGTAAGAGTTATAAGCTGATATATTTAGACATAAATTAAGAGGAAGTTCTCAAACAAGGGGGCGGTAGTTAAGAGGTTTTAAATGTCTTCTGATGAGGAGCCTTGTGGTGGGACTGACCTGAGAGTCTCCAGTCTACAGTGTGGACTCCCCAGTCCAGCAGAGAGCAGCTCCACTCCTGAATCCTGCAGGTCATTGGTACTCAGGTCCAGCTCTCTCAGACTAGAGGAGTTGGAGCTGAGAGCTGAGGCCAGAGCTTCACAGCATCTCTCTGACAGCTTACAGCCATTCAGCCTTCACACAAAATAAACAGGAACATGTTAGGAACTGTTTTGAAACGTATTAAAATTAAAAAACTTTATTACCTTTTACATTACGTATGTTAATAAATTAGATCTTTAAATGTTAATAGTTAGATGTCACAAAGATCATAGTTCAAATATGAAACAAAACGTATCATTAAAATGTCCCAAACGTCACAGTTTTAAGAAGAGGCTGTAATTAAACTTTACTAAACAACTCTAAATGCCACCTTACCGTCTGACTACATGATAATGAGTAGAATAACAATGTAATACAACATACACCTTATACTGTCATTAACAAACTAAGAATATAACATACACCTTATACTGTCATTAACAAACTAAGAATATAACTTACACCTTATACTGTCATTAACAAACTAAGAATACAACATACACCTTATACTGTCATTAACAAACTAAGAATATAACATACACCTTATACTGTCATTAACAAACTAAGAATATAACATACACCTTATACTATCATTAACAAACTAAGAATATACATCTTATACTGTCATTAACAAACTAAGAATATAACTTACACCTTATACTATCATCAACAAACTAAGAATATACATCTTATACTGTCATTAACAAACTAAGAATATAACATACACCTAATACTGTCATTATCAAACTAAGAATATAACATACACCTTATACTGTCATTAACAAACTAAGAATACAACATACACCTTATACTGTCTTTAACAAACTAAGAATATAATGTACACCACCATCATTAACAATCTACAAATATAACGTACACCTTAAAATGTCATGGCAACACACTTATAAATATGTTGATTTATTCCTATGAAGTAAGTGGACTTATATATTTTATTTATTTAGACCTGTGAACTTTTATGGATGTAAATCTGTTAACCTCTTAACTACCAGTGTCCCGTATACAGGGGACGGTGGGGGGGCACTATTGTGTTTATGTTCATATTCATTAGTTGTAAGCGTTATAAGCTGATATATTTAGACGTCATTTAGGAGGATGTTCTCAAACAAGGGGGCGGTAGTTAAGAGGTTTTAAATGTCTTCTGATAAGGAGCCTTGTGGTGGGACTGTTTGAGTCCAACTGACCTGAGAGTCTCCAGTCTACAGTGTGGACTCCCCAGTCCAGCAGAGAGCAGCTTCACTCCTGAATCCTGCAGATCATTGGTACTCAGGTCCAGCTCTCTCAGACTAGAGGAGTTGGAGCTGAGAACTGAGGCCAGAGATTCACAGCATCTCTCTGACAGATTACAGCCATTCAGCCTTCACACAAAATAAACAGGAACATGTTAAGAACTGTAATTAAATGTATTAAAATTGAAAGACTTTACTACTTTTTACTAGCCTGGCAAGCCAGACCTACATCAGAAAGATGTAGGGTCTGGCACTGCTTCATTGGCAGTGTGGGCGGGATAAACGGTTGTCTTTCAAGTTCCCTCTGCACGCAATAGGATAGCGCTACAACCAATCAGAGCAACGAAGAAGGTGACGTAGTCAGAGCGACGGAAATTAGTCCATGGGGAAGTGTTCCGTATGGTGGATTGTGGAAGAAAAGTGAAATAAAATGTTAACTTCAAGTCTTGAAGAGTCGCGGCCACAGCCGAGTCGAAAGACAGCTGTTCGCCAGCAGCAGCAGCCATTGTTTACCTCTAACACGGAACCGTCGCAACTCTGTCGTCATGGTAGCCCGGCTTCCGACTCCGCCCCTTACGCTGTGATTGGCCTGACAGATTTTCTGTTTCCAGCACCGAAAAACGACGACGAAAAACGAAAAAACGACGACCCCTGGCTGCAAATTACATTTGCTGCCGCTAGGGGCATCTAGATTTCTAGGCTAACTTTTTACATTATGAATGTTAATAAATTAGATCTTTAAATGTTAATAGTTAGATGTCACAAAGATCATAGTTTAAATCTGAAACAAAACGTATCATTAAAATGTCCCAAAAGTCACAGTTTTAAGAAGAAGCTGTAATTAAACTTTAAACAAAACTAAACAACTCTAAACGCCAACTTACTGTCTGACTACATGATAATGAGTAGAATAAGAATGTAATATAACATACACCTTATACTGTTATTAACAAACCAAGAATATAACATACACCTTATACTGTTATTAACAAACCAAGAATATAACATACACCTTACACTGTCATTAACAAACTAAGAATATAACATACACCTTATACTGTCATTAACAAACTAAGAATATAACATACACCTTATACTGTCATTAACAAACTAAGAATATAACATACACCTTATACTGTCATTACCAAACTAAGAATGTAACATATACCTTATACTGTCATTAACAAACTAAGAATATAACATACACCTTATACTGTCATTAACAAACTAAGAATATAACATACACCTTATACTGTCATTAACAAACTAAGAATATAACATACACCTTATACTGTCATTAACAAACCAAGAATATAACATACACCTTATACTGTCATTAACAAACTAAGAATATAACATACACCTTATACTGTCATTAACAAACTAAGAATATAACATACACCTTATACTTTCATTAACAATCTAAGAATATTACATACACCTTATACGGTCATGGCAACACAAATATAAACATGTTGAGTTATTCCTATGAAGTGGACATATTTAATGTATTTATTTAGACCTGTGAACTTTTATGGATGTAAATCTGTTAACTTCTTAACTACCAGTGTCCCGTATACAGGGGACGGTGGGGGGGCACTATTACTATATATTGTTCATATTCATTAGTTGTAAGAGTTATAAGCTGATATATTTAGACATAAATTAAGAGGAAGTTCTCAAACAAGGGGGCGGTAGTTAAGAGGTTTTAAATGTCTTCTGATAAGGAGCCTTGTGGTGGGACTGTTTGAGTCCAACTGACCTGAGAGTCTCCATTCTACAGTGTGGACTCCCCAGTCCAGCAGAGAGCAGCTTCACTCCTGAATCCTGCAGGTCATTGGTACTCAGGTCCAGCTCTCTCAGACTAGAGGAGTTGGAGCTGAGAACTGAGGCCAGAGCTTCACAGCATCTCTTTGACAGCTTACAGCCATTCAGCCTTCACACAAAATAAACAGGAACATGTTAGGAACTGTTTTGAAACGTATTAAAATTAAAAAACTTTATTACTTTTTACATTACGTATGTTAATAAATTAGATCTTTAAATGTTAATAGTTAGATGTCACAAAGATCATAGTTTAAATCTGAAAAAAAACGTATCATTAATATGTCCCAAACGTCACAGTTTTAAGAAGAGGCTGTAATTAAACTTTACTAAACAACTCTAAACGCCACCTTACTGTCTGACTACATGATAATGAGTAGAATAAGAATGTAATACAACATACACCTTATACTGTCATTAACAAACTAAGAATATAACATACACCTTATACTGTCATTAACAAACTAAGAATATAACATTCACCTTATACCGTTATTAACAAACTAAGAATATAACATACACCTTATACTGTCATTAACAAACCAAGAATATAACAACTAAGAATATAACATACATTTAATACTGTCATGGCAACACAAACATGTTGAGTTATTCCTATGAAGTGGACATATTTATTTTATTTATTTAGCCCTGTGAACTTTTATGGATGTAAATCTGTTAACCTCTTAACTACCAGTGTCTCTTATACAGGGGACGGTGGGGGGGCACTATTACTATATACTGTGTTTATGTTCATATTCATTAGTTGTAAGAGTTATAAGCTGATATATTTAGACGTAATTTAGGAGGACGTTCTCAAACAAGGGGCGGTAGTTAAGAGGTTTTAAATGTCTTCTGATGAGGAGCCTTGTGGTGGGACTGTTTGAGTCCAACTGACCTGAGAGTCTCCAGTCTACAGTGTGGACTCCCCAGTCCAGCAGAGAGCAGCTTCACTCCTGAATCCTGCAGGTCATTGGTACTCAGGTCCAGCTCTCTCAGACTAGAGGAGTTGGAGCTGAGAACTGAGGCCAGAGCTTCACAGCATCTCTCTGACAGATTACAGCCATTCAGCCTTCACACAAAATAAACAGGAACATGTTAAGAACTGTAATTAAATGTTTTATTCATGTTAATGAATGAGATATTTAAACCATAACTATGTGGTGTAAATGTTGAATATTGAATTATTATTTTGTTGTTTTTGTTCTGTGAATATTTGTATATTATTATAACTGTCATATTCTAGTATTATGTATATTGTGTTGTGTGTATTGTAATACATGTTATTAGTGAACCTACAGAGATGCTTTGTATATTATTATAATGTTTATATTCTAGTATTATGTATATTGTGTTGTGTGTATTGTAATACATATTAGTGAACCTACAGAGATGTTTTGTATATTATAACTTTTATATTTTAGTATTATGTATATTGTGTTGTGTGTATTGTAATATATGTTATTAGTGTACCTACAGAGATGTTTGATATATTATTATAACTTTTATATTCTAGTATTATGTATATTGTGTAGTATGTATTGTAATACATGTTATTAGTGTACCTACAGAGATGTTTTGTATATTATTATAACTTTTATATTCTAGTATTATGTATATTGTGTTGTGTGTATTGTAATATATGTTATTAGTGAACCTACAGAAATGTTTTGGAGTCTTTAAACACTGGCAGCAGCCTCAGAAGACCCTCCTCTGTAGCAGAGTATTTCTTCAGGTCAAACACATCCAGCTCCTCTTCTGATGTCAGTAAGATGAAGACCAGAGCTGACCACTGACCAGGGGAGAGAGATGCTGTGGTGAGACTTCCTGATGTCAGGTACTGTTGGATCTCCTCCACTAGAGAACGGTCGTTCAGCTCATTCAGACAGTGGAACAGATTGATGCTTCTCTCTGGAGAGATATCTCCACTTATCTTCTCCTTGAGGTAAGACACTGTTCCCTGATTGGTCTGTGAGCTACTGCCTGTCTGTCCCAGCAGACCTCGTAGTAGAATCTGATTGGTCTCCAGAGAGAGGCCCAGGAGGAAGCGGAGGAACAAGTCCAGGTGTCCGTTCTCACTCTGTAAGGCCTTGTCCACGGCACTCTGGTAGAGAAAGAGTTCATCTTCCCTGGAGATTGATTGTTTTTCTGACAGCAGATTGACATCAGTGTTGATGAAGGACAGAAAGACATGAAGGGCAGCCAGAAACTCCTGGATGCTCAGATGGACAAAGCAGAACACCTTGTCCTGGTACAGCCCACACTCCTCTTTAAAGATCTGGGTGAACACTCCTGAGTACAATGAGGCGGCTCTGATATCGATGCCACACTCTGCCAGGTCTGCCTCATAGAAGATCAGGTTGCCTTTCTCCAGCTGGTTAAAAGCCAGTTTTCCCAGAGACACAATGATCTCCCTGCTCTCTGAACTCCAGTGTGGATCTGTTTCAGCTCTCCCATGATACCTCCTGTCTGCCTGTATGGACTGAACCCTCAGGAAGTGGCTGTACATCTGAGTCACAGTGTTGGGCATCTCTTCTCCACTCTGTGATGTTGTGAAGAGGTCCTCCATAACTGTGGCAGAGATCCAACAGAAGATTGGGATGTGACACATGATGTGGAGGCTTCGTGATTTCTTGACATGGGAGATGATTTTGCTGGCCAGCGTCTCATCACTGAATCTCTTCCTGAAGTACTCCTCCTTTTGTGGGTCGGTGAACCCTCTCACCTCTGTCACCATGCCAACACACTCAGCAGGGATCTGATTGGCTGCCGCAGGGCGTGTGGTTATCCAGATGCGAGCGGAGGGAAGCAGGTAGCCCCTGATGAGGTTTGTCAGCAGCACGTCCACAGAGGTCGGCGCTGTGACATCAGTCCAGATCTGGTTGTTCTGGAAGTCCAGAGGAAGTCGACACTCATCCAGACCATCCAAGATGAAGACAACTTGGAACCGCTCGTATCTGCAGATTCCTGCTGCTTTGGTTTCAATAAAGAAGTGATGAAGAAGTCCCACCAAGCTGAACTCTTTCCCTTTCAGTAAATTCAGCTCTCTGAAAGTGAAGGGAAATGTGAAGTGTATGTCATGGTTGGCTTTCCCTTCAGCCCAGTCCAGAGTGAACTTGTGTGTTAAGATGGTTTTACCAATGCCGGCCACTCCAGTTGTCATTATTGTTCTGATTGGTTGATCTTGTCCAGGTAAGGGTTTAAAGATGTCTTCACATTTGATTGTTGTTTCCTGCATGGCTGGTTTCCTGGAAGCTGTTTCAATCTGTCTGACCTCATGTTCCTTGTTGACGTCTCCACTGCCTCTCTCTGTGATGGAGAGCTCTGTGTAGAAGTCATTCAGATCTGTTGGCTGTCCTGCTTTAGCGATTCCCTCAAACACACGCCTGAACTTCTCCATCAGATGAGACCTGAGTTTATGTTGGCACTCGACAGCAACAGTTTCTAAACGAGAAAACAACAGAAGACATCAGTTAATGGATGGTGCCGTCAAACATCAATATTTCCTGTTAAATTAAATGTATTGGTTCATTACTTGATTACTTGAACATATTTCCGGATTATTTTGATATTTCCACAGCAATATGATTGGTGTAATGACAGTAGTAGTATTATAAATGTCTTATAACCTGCTCAGTAGTGCCATCATTGTTGTGCATCAGTGGAAAGAGACTTGCTATGCTGATATAACAAGATAGTGTTGCATCTCTTCCACTGAGTTATTCTGCTGTTGATCGGCAGTATATTGTTTAACATTATTTAACCTGATAGGCCCACAATAACCCTACATATCTGGATCAAACCATTTAACCCGATAGACCCTCAATAACTCTACATATCTGGATCAAACCATTTAACCTGATACCCCACAATAACCCTACATATCTGGATCAAACCATTTAACCCGATAGACCCTCAATAACCCTACATATCTGGATCAAACCATTTAACCTGATACCCCCATAATAACCCTACATATCTGGATCAAACCATTTAACCTCCAAGATGAAATATATCTCCAAATGGAAAAGTTAGAAATGTAGAAAACTCATATGATCTAATTTAGTTCAGTTGCCACTTTTCAGAAATGTGGGCAGTGTACTTCATCTTCTGAGTCTTTTCTGTCTTCAAAATAAATGTTTCCTCTGTTTTTCTTTGAGTCTCTTACTGGTCTGTTTTCAAAATAAGAGTCGCTTACCGGTCCACAGTGTGTCGGCCAGTTCCTCCTGGTTCATCTCCATCAGGCAGAGCTTTGTGATGTCTACAACTCCCTCTATGGCGCGCCTCCTCTGCTCCTTTTTCTTACCATCCTCCTCCTCCCTCTCACTCTCTGAGCATTGTGGGTAATCTGAGAAGAGACCCCTCCAGAGCTTCTTCAGCTCCTTGTCTAGAAAAGCGTGTGCGTTCTCCTCAGCCCTCTGGATCAGAACAAACATCAATGAGAACTTTACTCTGAACTCACTGAGGACATCACAAGCATCTGTCCTAGACTCACGTCCCGCTGGTCTACAGAGGGAAGCCTGGAGACCATCAGCACCACAAGAGATGCTTTTTAATGTTCATGTAGAGCTGGAGTCAAATGTCTTGTTGGACGTTTACACACCTTGATCAGCTCTGTTTGATGCTGCTGAACACTGGTAACCTTTGACCTCTCCTGGTGTTCTCTGTGGAGATCACACACACACACACACACACACACACACACACACACACACACACACACACACACACACACACACACACACACACACACACACACACACACACACACACACACACACACACGAGCTGTGTCATGATATATCACTGCTGAGCTCTGAGATGGACAACAGTCACAGACAGTTAGAGATCCTCTTCTTACCTCTTAGCTCTGCTGTGGTGACCATGTTCCCCAGACAGAGTGGTTTTAGAGGGAGGACCCCCCTCCTCTGTCTCCTCATCCATAGTAGACAGGAGACCTGGAGACACAAACACAACTACATATTGTTTCTATGGCCATTCAGCGTTTGTTTCTTCACTGCTTTTATAAAACCATCTTAATGCTGGTCACAGGTGGCTGTTGTCTGTCTCTGTTTATTTTGGACGAGAGGCAGGGTGGTCTTCCCTAGATGCAGATTCATAGACCCGCTCATTCTCAATGAGGGGAAAGATGTGGAGATGCTGCCCAGACGTCTCTAATAACTATTTATCATTTCACACACTACGTCTCTAAGGGCTTCAAATGTGATCAAGATCAAGGTCACCATGCGGATATCATACTACTGTTCCCTGAGCTGGTTAAACTGCTTTGAAGGCTTGACCATATATGGACTTCCTCATCCTCACAGATCTCACAACCAGAAGTGTGACGCAGGCCCACAGAGAACAAGACCCAACACAAGATGGCGTTTAAACCAATGTCTAACGTCAAAACGTGGAACAGCTACGTTGGTCCACAGTGCAAAACGTAGTAGTTTCAAAATAACGGCTCTTAAACTGTGACATGGCTACCTTTTTTGGCCTATTCTTTTCTATTGGCCTGAGTCCACGTCACATGACTGTCAAACTTCATCTGACAAAGCAAAACAAAATGGCCGATATTACTTTTATTGTCAGTGGAAAATGCAATATTTTAAGACAGTGTCGGCATTAATGCGTTTTGATAACATTTATAGTGAGAAATGTGCATTTTATTTTCATAATCTTCCTTCAGTGAATGTATATGATGTTTAGTTTGTTAGTTATTACGAATTCTTCTTGCCTGATCAGTACTGCGCATATGCAACTCTCAACAAAGATAAATCCTCACCTCATCTTTAAACAAAAGAGGTATATCCACAGCCTTCACTCTGTACAGACAACAAACCATTTAACCTGATACCCCCACAATAACCCTACATATCTGGATCAAACCATTTAACCTCATACCCCCACAATAACCCTACATATCTGGATCAAACCATTTAACCTGATACCCCCACAATAACCCTACATATCTGGATCAAACCATTTAACCTCCAAGATGAAATATATCTCCAAATGGAAAAGTTAGAAATGTAAAAATCTCATATGATCTAATTTAGTTCAGTTCACACTTTTCAGAAATGTGGACAGTGTGCTTCTTCTTCTGAGTCTCTTCTGTCTTCAAAATAAAAGATTCCTCTGTTTTCCTCTGAGTCTCTTACTGGTCTGTTTTCAAAATAAGAGTCTCTTACCGGCCGATAGTGTGCCGGCCAGTTCCTTCTGGTTCATCTCCATCAGGCAGAGCTTTGGGATGTGATGCTCAGCACTGGTAACCTTTGACCTCTCCTGGTGTTGTCTGTGGAGAACACACACACACACACACACACACACACACACACACACACACACACACACACACACACACACACGCTGTTGTATTTTCCAGAATTGTAATGAGATGATGGGTAGGGTCTAATAACAGCCAACTGATCTGTTTTCATCATCGGTTTGAAACTCCTACCTCTCCTCTCCCAAGGGGCGGCCATCTTTAAAGTCAACAGGTATTTCAATAGACCAGTCACTCTTCATGAAGACACAGCTGGGTACAGAGGAGTCTGCTTTCTTCTGCCCACTTCTAGAAAAACAAGAACCAGGATTTAGGGATGTTCGATAAATGCTGTATTTTGTATAATCTCTGATGAATCCTCACCTCTTCTCAATAGACTGATTTCCATCTTTAAAGTCAACAGGTATTTCAATAGACCAGTTACTCTTCATGAAGACACGGCTGGATACAGAGGAGTCTGCTCCCTCCTGCCACCTTCTAGAAAAACAAGAACCAGGATTTAAGGATGTTCGATAAATGCTGTATTTTTATAATCTCTGATAAATCCTCACCGCTTCTTAATAAACTGATTTCCATCTTTAAAGTCATCAGGTATACCCATAGACCAGTCACTCTTCATGGAGACACAGCTGGGTCCAGGGGAGTCTGCTCTCTCCTGCTGCTCTGGGCTTCAACACAACACACACACAGCTTTTACTCAGACTAATGATGGTGTGATGATATGTCACTGCTGAGCTCTGAGATGGACAACAGTCAGACAGTTAGAGATCCTCTTCTTACCTCTTAGCACTGCTGTGGCGGCCATGTTCCCCAGACAGAGTGGTTTTAGAGGGAGGACCCCCCTCCTCTGTCTCCTCATCCATAGTAGACTGGAGACCTGGAGACACAAACACAACTACATATTGTTTCTACGGCCATCCAGAGCTTGTTTCTTCACTGCTTTTATAAAACCATCTTAATGCCGGTCACAGGTGGCTGTTGTCGGTCTCTGTTTAGTTTGGACGAGAGGCAGGGTGGTCTTTCCTAGATGCAGATTCATAGACCCTCTCATTCTCAATGAGGGGAAAGATGTGGAGATGCTGCCCAGACGTTTCTAATAACTATTTATCATTTCACACACTGTCTGTAAGGGCTTCAAATGTGATCAAGATCAAGTTCACCATGCGGATATCATACTACTGTTCCCTGAGCTGGTTAAACTGCTTTGAAGGCTTGACCATATATGGACTTCCTCATCCTCACCCTCACATTCCTCACAGATCACACAACCAGATCTGTGATGCAGGCCCACAGAGAACAAGACCCAACACAAGATGGCCTTCAAACCAACCCAGTCTCACGTCAAAATGTGGAACAGCTACGTTGGTCCACAGCGCTAAACGTATAGTTTCACGGCTCCGTTCCGTTGCAGAGGCGGAGCGTTATGGCTTGGTTACGGTACGCTTTTCATGCTCATTGTCACGGAAATTGAAACGGGAGGGAGCGTTTGGCTGCGGTGTCATGGCGACTATTCTGTGAGCCGTCTCACTTCTTCATCTTTGTTGAGAGTTGCATATGCGCAGTACCGATCGGTCAGGAAGAATTCGTAATAACTAACAAACTAAACATAATATACATTCACTGAACGAAGATTATGAAAATAAAATGCACATTTCTCACTATAAATGTTATCAAAACGCATGTTAATGCCGAAACTATCTTAAAATATTACATTTTCCACTGAGAATAAAATAAATATCAGCCATTTTTTTTTGCTTTGTCATACCGAAGTTTGATAGTCACGTGACATGGACGTAGGCCAATAGAAAAGAATAGGCCAAAACAATTTAGCCACGCCACAGTTTTAGAGCCGTTGAAAAACTACTAAGCCGTTGGTTGAAACTACTACCTTTTGCGCTGTGGACCAACGTAGCAGTTCCACGTTTGACGTGAGACTGGGTTGGTTTAAACACCTTCACTATCCAAGAAGGCCGTCTGCCTGACTAATAGTAATTATATTAATCATAATAATAAAACTATAAAGACTGTATATTCTATCCATTGTACATTTAAAGTCACCCAAGGACACTTGAGATTTAGGACAAATCCTAAATCAGAAGAAAAAGTAATAGAAGTATTTTAACGCTAACCGGGTGTTTAACTCCATATAACAGTGAGAGGTTTCAAGTAGGCTACAGTTTAAACATTTACATACCATATTTAATACAGTTTTTAACTGTACGTCTTCACATAAAAAATACCAAACAACCTATTGATATGATATATAAGATACATATTGATGCCATATCAGAGAGTTGACTACAGTACCTTAGTCTTCTTCCTGCTGTGATAAAGTGTGCAACACCAAACCGTCCGACTCAGTAACAAGGAAAGTATGATGTTGTGAGACAACCAGTGAGTCCACTTCCCCTACTGTGTCTATACTCCTCCCAGATAACCTCTAATAGGCTTTTACCAGTGATGAAGAATAATCTCTTTATCAAAATATGATAGATATGATAGACAGATATGATAGACAGAGATCTCTGTAGAAGCTCAGAGAACAACAAGGAGACAATTGATAGTTCAAACAGCATGTAGAGAAACTCACTGATGCATCTCCTCCTTTACAGTAGAAAAACAGGAATGTAAATATCATGCTATCAATAAAGAGACAAATAACCGAATGTATAGAAACACATGCAGTACAAAATGCATCCTCTACACTGTTTCTAGTGGATCAGTAAATCTTCACCAGACTTTTTCTTCCTCATACCAGCCTGTTGCTGCCACACCTCCATGCAGCATCCTCCTCTAGTGGTCTGAGCTCTGTCTGCTCACACACTACTGAACACCTCCATGCAGAATCCCCCTCCAGCCTTAAAAGACTGACTAGCGTCTCGTTTATATGAACACTTTATATGTGTTGATGTGAACATAATATAAATCAATAGAATCAATACAATAGATGATTTCTCTCTTAGAAGAGCAATCGGAGTACTGGAAAAGTGACAAAGTGTATTTTGAATCACAGGCCGATTAGTATCTGTGGTGACGTGATGTCTACAGCCTTCACTCTGTACAGATAACACACGCACCTTCATTTGTCCATGACTGAGGTTTTGTCTGGATCTGGTCAGGTTGGATTCTTCTATTTTCTTCTTCATGTATTGTTACAACACTTCCAGGCAGGTTATATAATGTCAGATAAAAAGGACTAGCACAAAGCGCTTGGTTTGACCATTACCCACCAAACTCACCCCAGACCTCTTCCCCTGATCCTTCTGGCTCCTCATCCCAGCCCTCCCATTGGCCCTCCCTCAGCCTCACCCTGACAATGCTTCCTCAGACTTATAGGCAGGCAGATGGATGCTAGTCATTTGTTTAAGTGTTACATAATGGCAACAACAACAACAAATAATCCACAATAATCCATCTCAACTCAGCTAAAAAGCTAATAATATTTAGCACACACACACCCACCCACACGGAAGTCTATGACGATACTTTTTGAAATTTGTTATTGAAATCAGAAGTGTACAAACATTGTAATGTGTAGTGTAGTGTGTGCGTGTGCTTGTGCATGCGTGCGTGTATTATAATTATTGTAAGGGAGGGGTCTATCCAAGCCTGTATTATAATGACCCAGGGGGTGACCACCAGGATTCACTGCTATTCACATGCGAATAGCATGCAAAAATGTGTGTCCTGTTCCTAAGTTAGTGATTTCTCCCAATAGGAACCTTGTTATGTAATATGCTGTGATTCTGAGACAGAACCACTGAGACTCATATCTGATACTTATGGTTGATGCTACAGCGATTTGAGGACATACTCTCCTATTAAACCCCATTGTCTGTCAGTCTTGAAAACCAAATCACATAAATATGCGTACAATAGTAATATGATCAATAAGATCATTACTGAAAATTAAAGAGAATATCAGCCAGTGCTATGGCTCAATATTGTTAAATTCTGGTCTTGTACTTCAACGTCCATCAACATGTTTTGTATGGAGGACCACAAGGGACACAATTCAAAGCAAAATAAATCTAAGTAAATCAACGAATACATGTTTCATGTTTAGTAATGAATATAGCGGAATTAATACCTAAATGTTTGGGTTATGTGTTATGGGTTGACCGAGGTTTTGTAATAAATCAAACATTATGGCGTGGCATTACTCGGACCGAAGCATGTTCCCTTTGTTTTGGTCTGGCATCCTCCTCCAGCCTTAAAAAACGGACTAGCGTCTTGTTTATATGAACACTTTATATGTGTTGAACATAATATAAATCAATAGAATCAATAGATGATTTCTCTTCTCAGAAGAGCAATCAGAGTACTGGAAAAGTGACAAAGTGTCTTTTGAATCACAGGCCGATTAGTATATGTGGTGACGTGATGCAGCCTTCAATCTGTACAGATAACACACATCTTCATTTGTCCATGACTGAGGTATTGTCTGGATCTGGTCAGGTTGGATTCTTAACGCGTGTTTTCCTTCATAACATCAGGCACATTTGAACGAGGTGGCAGAGAAACAGTACAAGTGGCAGTTATTTTATGCTACTCGATATGATAATAATAATAATAATAATAATAATAATAATATTTTTTCTTTATGTCTCTCCCCCCACCTTTATGTCTCCCCCCCCTTTATGTCACCCCTTCTCCCCCCTTTATGCCCCCCCCCCCCCCCCCCTTATGTCCCCCCCCCCACAAAAAGAAAGGTATTCGAGGGTGAGAGCGAGCGCGAGCGACAAAGAAAAAAGTAAACCTTTTAATGAAACGGTTGAACAACAAAACCGTGCTGCTCATTAATAAACGCTTAATCATTTTCAATATAATACATTTAAGGTGAGCGAGTGAAATGAATCCTCGCATCTTCAAATCCAGATGTGCGTGACGTGACGTGAGCGCGCGTGCGTGTCTCTTTAAATCCCGCACGAGACGAAGCAGCAACAACATGGGAGTTATTTCCAACGGACGGTAATGGAGGCGCGACGTGGAGCTTCACCTTAACCCGGCCTGCTTCAGCGCTGCGGCTGCTTGGACGGGTTGTGTTGGATATTGAACAGGTTAATGGACACCATTAACCTCCAACTCTGGAGACATTGGCGGAGAAAAGGAGTAGCTGTTGACGTTGAAGAAAAACACAGTAGTAACTGGCTAGAGGGAGGAGGCGATAACGTCATAACGTCAGTTATAAATGTCAGTTGAAAGCAATCACATCCGGCGCTTCTCCGTTTTGCTACGGATTCAGCCGATCTCCATCGGGAGTTTTGGCCTGTCCGCAAGCATCACTAGAAATGTAACACACACACACACACAGTTTTTTTTACTTATAGAACGTACGTATGTACTTCTGCGTGTAAAGAGTTGAACTCAGCCATGCAGACCCGTTCGTGCGCAAGTGTGTTTCCTATACACGCGCGTGCGTGTGTACGTACATCTGCGTGCGCATTCCTTACAGTGGAATTTGTAGTTGTGTACAGTGATTGTATGCATATCAGTAAATTTGAAGTCACATACTCTATGAGTTGTGTACTTGTAGATTTTTTTTTCTCCACAAATACAACACAACACTTACACATTCACAAATTCTTAATTACGAGTGCACAAATCCTATTTTACAAGTCAGATTAAAAAACTGACACTCACATTTTTGCTCCTATTGTTATAGTATATTTGGTGCAAAACATATTTGTGTACCTGTATCAAAAAATGTGAAGTTGTGGACAAAATTTGAATATGTACAAATCTGAATGTCAACTTGTGCAATAAATGTTCAATGTATGTGAAAAAAATTCTCACAAAAATATTTGTGTTCTTTTAAAACACAAATCGATAAGTACAACTGCTCGAATCTTCCCCACGAGTCACAGATTCTGTTTCCTTCAACTACAAATCACAAGTCGCGCCCCCTCCACTGAGGTATGTGGTGCAGCAAAAGGCGGGTGCTGATCTGAGATCGACTGATCACACAGCCAATCAGAGGAGAGGGGCTTTTGTCCCACAGCCAATCAGAGGAGAGGGGCTTTTGTTTACATGTGGAGTGAGTGGTTAAAAAACAAAACAGGAAAAGTGATAGGACGCTAAATTTCTCAGCTTCGCGTCAGAGTTTATTTATTAACATTAATGTGGTTAAAAATACAACCTACCTTGAAAGTGTCTCTGCTGCTGCTAGTTGAGCATGCCATGCGCTGCTGAATCCACCGGCGGGAACTCTTCTCACTCCGCATGTAAACAAAAGCCCCTCTCCTCGAAAATAACACATGAATGACAATGCAATGAATACCTCTCACATACACTACTGAATACCTCTCACATATACTACTGAATACCTCTCACATATACTACTGAATACCTCACATATACTACTGAATACCTACTGAATATAGCTGGTTTATCCTGGGTGCCATGATTGCTCTGCACCACAGGTGTGCAGCCCCACCCAGCCAGAGTCCAATCAGTCTGACTCAGGCCAGGTGGCGAGTGTGGAGGGTGTATGTGGAGTGTGTGCTGTTGATGGCTGTAAACCAGCCGGCTGGCTGGTTTACACCTGTAAATCAACCTGTAAATCAACAGCACACACTCCACATACACCCTCCACACTCACATATACTACTGAAGACCTCTCACATATACAACTGAAAATATCAAAATAACTATATGAAACTACTGAACAGTGTAACTGTTGACATGACAGTCATTTATTAATGTGCTCACATATTACAGTAGGCTTTCTGTAGATTATATTGAATGTAAATTAATAAGAGATGGCAAATCTGACACATGCGCCGTGCACATAGGATGGGAACCCACCAACCACCTTTTGCCATGAAGTAACATCACTGCAAATATTGACAGACTTTTCTCTGCAAACGAGGGCATAGGACATAATTAATGAATTAGTGGCACGTGGGTGTAGGTTATATTTTTATGAGCTTTGTCATGTGATAAAATGCAAAAAAAGAACACATCAAATCAGGGGAACGGCGAACAGAAAAGTCTAGGATATGATAAGCCAATAGAACGGCGTCACTGTATACAGAGGAATGAGGGCCACCGTTTAGCGCCTTGTTCCCCATGAGAGAGAGACAGAGGAAGGGAAGGAGGCAGATGGGTGGATAGGGGCGGCTGGATATAAGTGCCCATGCAGACAGAGCCAGCGGTGGTAGAAGTGAGCACAGATGGTGGCCCTCATCCAAAATTGTAGCGTCGCTATTATGTTGGACAGAGCGTATGGGAGAAATTTACTATATGTTAGAAAATAGAAAATATAATCATCATCTTGCCTATATGCTATATGAATGAAAATAAGTGTGGAAAATCACAGAGTCAGAAATGGGTGACTCTTATATATAAACCTTCGATGTTTAGTTCCCCCAATACAGATTCTCAGGGCTACTCTGAGGAGAAAACAACTGATGGTAGATTTTTCCTTGACCAACCCCTAGGGTGGACAGGAGAGGTGTAATGAGTGTTGTGTCTTCTCCGACAATCAAGGGTGTAGGCCCACACACTGTTTTTCTTTGCAAATCAACTCGGCCTTTGGTATTACTTGTATACAAGTGATAATAAAAGTCTTGAAACTTTGTCTTTCTCGATCTCTCTTATTTTGTCAAAGTGTGGTTTATCTACGACAAGCGCAGCGATGAGCCGGGGAGCAGAAGTGCGACATCCTTTAGCTCAGGTGCAAACAGGACAACATTACAGCCTCTTCAATTGGAGAGAAGGGGAAAAAAAGAAAGGTTGGTCTACAGACAAAGTTCCCTTATGTGTGTCAGGAGGGGATCAAGGGGAGGAGAAAGGGATGTCAACAGACAGCCCTTGCTCAGCATCGTCATCTTTAGTTAAGTATCGATTATTATTAATAATCAATACGTAACTCAAGATATCGGTTTGTTAGGACTACTGTTGGCTGTTCATCGCTGCACCTGTACTCCATACTTCACACAAGGATGAATAGGCTTTAACAATCCTACCTTGAATGAACCTTTTATTATGTCATGTGTTCATTTAGTGGGGTTGGGTTCATGTTTGGTCTGCTCTCTCTGTTCACTTCCTTATAGCTGTGTGTGTGTGTGTGTGTGTGTGTTTCTGCGTCTCCTTTGTCCTCATGGTGGGCAGGAGGTGAACTGTACCAAGGCGGACTCACTGCCCCCTAGTGATTGCATATGCAATAATAGAGTCATAAAACATGGCTTTGATAAACGGTCTAATATCTTACAAAAAACATTTATCAGATGCATTCATCCAAAACTACTTACAGTGAATACAGATTTAGTACAAAAGTATTCTCTGCACTCCTTGTAAACTTGTCAATAAAACATTGCTATTTTTTGCCCAATGCCTGGAAATCAGCAGCTATATTTTGAAGGCTGGGGATCCAACCAATGTAACCACAGAGCTATCAGTATTATCCCAGTTATTTCTAAAGTAACTGAAAGAGTAATTTGTGACCATGATAGCCCATCTAAACCATGGCCATTTTCCACCGCATCCTCTGCAGTTTGGATCCAGGAAACATTATTCCACAAATTGCTATTTTATTTAACTAATTAAATCTGGTCTTGATATGGGAGGTGTTGGTGATGTTTTCCTTGATTTTAAAAAGGCTTTTGATACAGTCAATCATAATGTTATTTTTTCCAAACGGTCAAAGTTCAATTTCTCTACTAATGCATTAACATGGATGAGTGCTACCTGAACTCAAGACAACAGGACTCCACAGGATCCATCCTTGGACCAATTCTGTTTAGCGTATATTCATGCTCTGCCTTTGATTTGCCCAGAGGTCCACATCCAGATGTACACAGCAGTAGACAGCTATTTACACCCTGTGGCGGTAGACCCTGCCATAGACACACAGGACACAGGTAGATGCTATACCAAACCAGTTTATTAGAGAGTTGGCAAGCTGTTTACAGAGCAAGTGTTGAATGCTGACATGTCCGATCTCTCTCTGGTGTGTGTGTGGTGATGGCTGTTTCACGCATTTATATCGTCTAGGCTAGATTACTGTAATGCACTGTTTACCCAACTCCACTACGAAAAGCCTCCATCTAGTGCAGAACGCGGCTGCTAGACTCCTAACTAGAACCAGAAAATTCGACCACATTATTCCTATTCTCTCCTCCCTCCACTGGCTTCCAGTTAATGCCAGGTCAGATTTGAAGTTGCGACTACTTACCTATAAAACCCTGCTTGGACTAGCACCATCCTGAAGGACCTTATTATTCCCTATTGTCCTTCTCGGCCCCTCCTGTCTTCAGGAGCTGGCCTACTATCAATCCCAAAAGGTAAAAAGAAATCAGCAGGACACAGAGCGTCTCTTATCGAGCGCCTTACCTTACCTGTCGTCAGGGAAGCTGACTCTGAATTCAAATCCAAACTTAAAACCTACCTCTCTACTTGCTCATTTGGCTGCTAGGAGTGTCTCTCAGCTCTCATTACAGCTAAATCGACCTGTTAGCCAGCGCTAGACTGCCCCTGCTGCCGATGGTTACTCGATTACAGGGTGTGTGTGTGTGTGTGTGTGTGGCCCCATCTAACCATAATGCTGTCTCTGGTTTAGTGTGTTGCTGTGATCATGACTGCATGTCTGGCCACCGCACTGGACGGCTACCAGCTGCTCACCAGCCAGCAGCTCATCATCTTAAAATGCCCGCTTGTAATACTATGTGTGTGTCACTTATGGCACCCATTGCACTCCTAACCATCCCTGGAAGGAGGGATCACCAACTCTGCGTTCCTTCTCAAGGTTTCTTCCTGATAATCAAGGGAGTTTTTTCTTGTCCTCTGGGGGGCTGGGGTTAGGGGGGTGTCGTAAATGTGTGGCCTGTGAAGCCCTTTGAGACTAACTGTGTAAAGGCTGTACAAATGAAATGGACTTACCTTGACTCCTGTTGAATAAACTAATACAAATAAAATATGAATACAAATGTGATTAAGGAGCAGGTAGGGGTTAGGGGGCATCTTGCTCAGTACCCAGTACCTTTTAAACTTTCAACTAGGAGTTGAACTCTCTCTACACTACACTACACAACACATACACACACCTCTCACCTCATGCTAGAGATATTTTACGTAAGTGCATACTGTTATCACCATGACAATTACATTGGTACTTTATTAATCATAACTGAACATATTCCATTGTTCACTATAATTCTACTCTCAAGGGACAACTAGAAGTGAATAGTGATATCCTCCCTCCACACACTGATGAAGTGGTGAATAGAGATTCCACTGTTGTGTGTGTTGTGATGTGTTGGAGGAAATGTCTCCAGAGGACTGAGCTCACGGTCCCCCGAGCCACCAGTGAGTTGAGGAAGAGCCAGCGGGAGGGACTGAAGACCGGGCCGACGTCAGGGGGCAGGACCCCATAGAGACCTGCTGGGATCCAAGGGGCTGGAAGGACATCCAGGTGTGCTGCTAGGAGAACCAACAGAGCTGAGATCTGGAGGAACATCTGCTCAGCTTGGAGGATTTACACTGAACAAACGGGAAGGATCATCCAACACACGACAACATCCAGTTGGATCCACGAGTTGTTTATTACCATTATGCTTTATGAACCAATACAACAGTCCCTTACATGTACACAATAAACTGGACTAAAATAATAGAAGTAGCATACATTACAAAAATCATAAAACAAACAGGTGTGCACATAACATCTTTAATATCTGAACATGTTCTGCTGCCGTGTTGTTATAACAAGGAATCAATATTCAGTTTAAAGTCCTTCACAACATGAACATCATTAGCTTTTCCTATAGACCGCATTTATGAATATAATATTAAATCTGCTTCAAATCAGGTTCCATGTTAGGCTTATCAAAATAAAAACTGATATCAGAGCTCTTCAGGACGAAAATGTTGTCCAAAATATCAAACATATTGTAGTACAAATTGTATTTTTAGTCAATACTTAAAATACATTTCAAATTAGAAATTCAATCTTTGTGAAAGCTGCTTAGTTAACCATATGAAAGATCTTAAAGTCACTTCCTTTCATGGTTAAAAATATATCAATAGATTTGATAAAGGCAAAGGTTGTAGCTTGCTCATGAATATTAATTTCTCTGATAGGCTGAGACGTGACCTGCCACGCGGGGGTCTATCGGCTTAATACCATTAGAAGGCACGCATGACCGATCAGAATCACTAGGTAATCAATACAATACAGAACTGATCATCAACAATAGGTAATCAATATAATACAGAACTGATCATCAACAATAGGTAATCAATACAATACAGAACCGATTATTAACAATAGACTATCAATACAATTAGATCGATTCCCTATTCCTACTTTGGATAGTTTTTGGCTGGTTAACCAAAACTTACAACACATCATAGTAAAAGATTGGTCATGTACTGACCAATCTTTTACTATACAGTACTACATTTACCATGATAGCAATAGGCTCAATGTAGATATGTCCCCTTTTTTCATGTCAGAAATATTACATATATATACAGTATATATATATATATATATATATACAGTATATATATATATATATATAATTAAAGGCACAATGTGTAAAATCTAGTGGCAGCGGTGAGGTTACAGATTACAACAAACTGGATACCCCCCCCCCCCCTCCCTTTCCAACGACGTAGGAGAAGCTATGGTGGCCTGTAAAGCATAGACATATATACGTAGACGCCTCATGACGTGCTGGAACGTAACCCAGCGTCGCCGCCATATTGGTTGGGTCTCCCCACTCTAGTCTAGCATAGGAGTCAACGGGAGAGCTATGCAGTATTTTGTGCAGCTTACGGCGCAGTATTGACACCAGATCGCGTGGGATTACCTTTCACAAGTAAGATTGAACAATAATTCTTCTTTTTTTTTTAAATTAATTCGTCCTGTATCATAACTAAATCTCTGCCGTTTGTAACAAACCAAACCGTGTGAAAATCCGGTAAAAATTCGGGGAGTTATGCTTATTATTGTAGTTGGGGATACACATGGAGCTGGCGGCAACATAAGAACAGTAAAGACCAAACTGGTGAGTGTATTTGCCACCAGGTTTGATCCTGATCTAGATGCAGGGACTTTATCTGGCTATCTTAAAGAGAAACTTGGGCGGGATGTGGACTGTCAAAAGATTGGCACTGAAAACCGCAGATTCTGTTCATTTAAAGTTTCTGCTGAATGCAAGGAAGTGAATGAGATGTATAATCCCGATTTGTGGCCAGATGGAGCTCTGGTGCGGCGCTACTATGAGCCGCGGAAGGCACTCATCGGACAAAATTCTTATGGTACGGCTGAGGGTCTGCGCCTGCCTACAGTGGCAACTTCTCACTAACCATGTAAAATGTCTGTGCAGGTTTTGTCATACAATTGTCGTGGCCTGCGTTTGGGCCAGAGCGCAGGGGACAGAGCTCGTCGTAGAGTAATTGACAACCTGCTTAACCACTGTGATATACTATGTCTCCAAGAGACCTTCCTGTCAAAACAAGACCTTGGTCAGCTGAGCTCACTAAATCCTGACTTCCATGGAGCTGGGGAGGCTACAACCGACCTCAGCACGGGAATTGTCAGGGGTAGGATACCTGGGGGTGTAGCGATTCTTTGGCGGAAGTCGCTGGATCCGCTGATAAATATAATCAGAGTTGATGCTGACTGGTGCATTGCAATAAACTACAAACATAACAATAAGGAATTTGTGATTATGAATGTGTACACACCTTTTGAGTGTGATCAGAATGAAGATGACTTTTTAAATAAGCTTGCTTTTATCAATTCTTTTATTCAAGATAACTGTCATACGAGTGTATATGTCATTGGGGATATGAATGCAGATATTACAGATAAGAGATCAAAATTTGGCAACCACCTGAGAGAGTTCTGTAAGAACAGTAATTTAATCCTATCTAGTGACACACTTATGCCCAGCGACAGCTATACTTATATAAGTGAAGCCTGGCACACCACGTCATGGCTGGACCACTGTATAAGTACAGCAGATGCCCATGCATCGCTAGGCAGTATGAGTATTTTGTATGGAACAACTGTATCAGATCATATACCCTTTACAATGTCAATTGAGATAGATGCCTTACCAGCTTTAAATAAAAATAAGAATATAAATATGAATATTGGAAAGCTTGACTGGTCTTCTCTTACTAAGGAGGAAATCCTGGGCTATCATGCACGTACAGACCAATCCTTGAGTAACATCCACATACCAAGAGATGCTGTTATATGTAGTGATGTTAACTGTTCCAGTGTGGAGCATCGTAATGCTCTCTGTTCTGTGTATGATTCCATTGTAAAATCGCTGCATGATGGCAGTAGGCATCTCTGCAAGCACAAGCAAAGGATACCTAATATGAAACCAGGGTGGAATCACTATGTAGCCATGCACCATGATGAGGCACGAGAAGCATTTAAAACCTGGGTAGCTTCTGGTCGACCAAGACAAGGTCCAGTATTTGAACATAAGAAGTCTACCACTGCAAGATATAAGTATGCTGTGCGCTTTATCTGCAAAAATGAGCAGGCAATGAGAGCCGACTCACTAGCTAAAAAACTGTCTCATAATAATGTTGTTGGGTTCTGGAAGGAGGTGAGAGCACTCAGTAACTCCAAAACATCCTTACCCTGTACCATGGAAGGCATATCGGGAACAGATGAGATTGCAGAACTATGGAGACAGCATTACAAAGAGTTGTTCAATACCATTAAAAGTGATGTTTATAGAGTGGGCAGTATTGCAAGCGATGAGATAGTGGGGGTCACACCACATCAAGTCTGTGAAGCAGTAAAAAAACTATCTAACAACAAAGCTAGCAGCTTAGACCAAATTACAGCTGAGCAGCTTAAATTTGCTAGTCCGAGGATTTTTCCTCTTCTTTCTATTTGTTTCACAGGCTTTCTGATACATGGGATCTTGCCGGATTCCATGTTATCAGTCCTGTTGGTTCCAGTTATTAAAGACAAGGCTGGCAAGCTATGTAACATTGACAATTACAGGCCCATAGCGTTAGCCAGCATTGTCTCTAAAGTACTGGAGACTATACTGCTTGATAGGTTAATTAATGTCATTAATTCTTCAGACAATCAATTTGGATTTAAGCGTAATTATGGCACTGACTTGTGTATATATGCCCTAAAAGAAATTGTTAGTAAGTATAAAAAACAGAACTCGTCTGTTCTTATGTGTTTCATTGATGCCTCCAAGGCCTTCGATCGAGTAAATCATAAAAAACTGTTCACAAAAATGGCTGAAAGAGGTGTGCCCGCATGCATAGTGAGGGTGCTGGCATACTGGTACGCAAATCAAACTATGCAGGTTAAATGGGAACACAGTTTGTCTGCCCCTTTTGGTGTGAGCAATGGTGTCAGACAGGGGAGTATACTGTCCCCCTTTCTCTTTAACCTGTATATGGACGACCTATCACGGCAACTCACAGAATGTAGGACTGGTTGTATGATTGGTGATAAAAAAGTAAACCATCTGATGTATGCCGATGATTTGGTTGTGCTTTCCCCGAGCAGTGCTGGTTTTCAACAGTTGCTGAATGTCTGCTCTGTATATGGTGCTGAACATGACATAAAATATAATGCCAGCAAGAGTCACGTTCTAATCTGCCGCACTAAAGAGGACCAAAAAATGTCTTTTCCTGATTTCAATCTGTCTAATCATAATATTGTTCCCTGTAAAAAGGTCAAATACCTCGGCCATTTTTTTACAGAGGATATGACAGATGATGATGATATTAGAAGGCAGTGCTGCAAAATGTATGCGCAGGCGAATACTCTTGCTCGCAGATTTCATTCGTGTACAGATGACGTTAAAATATTTTTGTTTAAAGCGTACTGTACACCACTGTACACCGCATACCTGTGGATAAACTACAAAAAAGCAAGTATGAAAAAGTTACAGGTTGCGTATAATGATGCATTAAGAATCCTACTTAAAAGACCTCGATGGTTAAGTGCGAGTGAAATGTTTGTAAATGCACGTGTCAACACCTTTAATGCAGTACTCAGAAACCTGATGTATAGATTTATGTGTCGGCTTGATGCCTCAGAAAACCAGATAATCAACAGTCTGACCCACATCAACTGTAGTTCCATCAGGTATCAATCTCTGTTCTGGAGACACTGGTACAGTTGTCTCTTTTTAACTTTATAGTCATTCTATTTTTGATATCAGTGGTGTAAATTTCTATTTCTATGTTTTAGCTTTTCTTATTGTCTGTGTTGTGTTGTCTGTTGTTGTGCTGTATTGTGTCTTTTGTTGTGTTCTTTTTGCTATGGACCCAGAGTCTGAAATAAAATAAAATAAATAAATAAAAATAAATAACATTCCTCAGTAGAAATGAATGCACTGGGGACCCATCCAAGATGGCGGCCGCGCTGATACGTCAGCTCCAACAGGCAGCGTCAGTCTATGAGGCGTCTACGTATATATGTCTATGCTGTAAAGTACCAGTACTGAAACTACGGTGGCCTGTACTGGCCAGTAAGGTACCAGTAGGTACTGAAGCTACGGTGGCCTGTACTGGTCTGTAAGGTACCAGTAGGTATGAGGGGTGCAATAAATACCAGAAAAGCGTACTTGAATACATCGTCCAAATCTCAACGTGTACTCGTTTTTGTTTTTGTTTAAGTCTGCGATAGTTTCACCAATGTCCACATATGGAAAGTCACCTGTATACAGTATGTGTGTTACATTCACACTGGAGCACAGTTTTTTACCTGCTTTTTACTGTTGTAGAGTTAGCAGGTTACACTTCTAAACAGCTATTTTAATGTTATATCCATTGGGAACATTTTGTAACGTGAGACGTATCCGGTTTAATGACGTAATCACTCATAGCTGTGATCATGTCTTTAGTTCCCCGCGTCAGATCACTGTAATTCGGAGCGTGAATATCTGTTAAATATCCAATATCTTCAATATGTGGTAAAAAAAAAAAAACACTTGACTAGATAAACTGCAATTCAGATTATTTCAATACACCGCTATAAAGGGCTCTTTCTAAGTGAACGAAAACACGATTCTCATTTTCATGCGATTATACACTAATTAAAACATACTTATGAATATTATATTCCATTTCTGCCAAGAGATGCCACTTAATTCTACACATTGTTAGTTGGTTAGTTGAGTCGTTTTTGCTCGCAGTCTTTGGCGGTGATATGATGATCATAAACTACAACCCACACAGAGACACTGACGAACCAAAACAAGACCAGAACCTAAACCCAGGGAGGAGGTCCTCCTGGGTGAATGTGGTGTGGAAGGTGTGGATGTGTGTCAGTGTGTCTGAGGACCCTCCTACACCTGGGGACACTCTGTAGAAGGACAGAGAGCCAGCAGGCCGGTCCACATACACTCCTACTCTGGTGGAGCCAGAGGGGCAGAGACGGATTCTGCTATCGTTGTACCAGACAGAGTAACCATCATCATCACAATAAAGACTCCAGGACTTGCTGTTCCCTCCAAGCCAGTTTTGACCACATCCTCTCCTTGTGATTCCTCTGTATGTCACTCCTATATAAACATGTCCTCTCCTCTCCACCTCCCAGTAACAGCGGCCAGTCAGACCCTCTCTACACAACACCTGGGGCCAGGAGTCAAATCTCTCTGGGTGGTCAGGATACGACTGATCCTCTCCAACCCGTGTCACCTTTCTGTTGTCCTCAGACAGACAGAGACCTCTGTGGGCTGTGTTTGGGTCCAGTGTGAGTTCACAGGCATCTGAAGGGAGAACAAGACATGATTAGGCGGGTGAAGGTTGGGTCGATTCCCGGTTTTCTGGTCGTGTCCAGTGCACGATCCTAAACCGGTTTGATTTGATGCAAACTGACAAATAAAAAGATAAAAAGAAAAATGAAAAATAAAAAGATCCAATTTTTTTTTTTAATTGTGTTAGCAATCATCAGTATGACAACGTGATAAACATTATATTACGTTTTGTTGATGTTTATAGGAAATAAAAACACAACGTGTCACTGAGTGGTTGAGTGTTGATCACTATAGAGCTTTGCTCGGGCCCAAAAAATCAGGCCCGACCCGAACTGAGCCGAAAAATGTTTTGTCCGAGCCCGACCCGAGCCTGACATTACGGCAGCAGTTTTGGGCCCAGACCCGACCCGAACCCGAATTTCCGCTTTAAAAAAAAAAAAAGGAAGTTTATTACAAGCTAAAGTAAACTACGTTGTGCATATAATATAGTGCACATTATTATCAAAACGAATAAATAACTAAATGTAAGATCAAACTAAAGTGTAGATAACAAAACAGCATAGAAAGGCCTGATGTCTTTGCAGCAAAAGCTGACACAACTTGCTTTGCTTTCAGTGGGATGTCTTTTTCAGTGGTAACAAATGCAGACATTGATGGTTGAGCTTGGCCTGTACCATGGTGTGAGTGAGTCAGATGGCGGTGCAGACTCGCACTTGCGCACATTTAACGAACCCCACGCATAATTTGTCACCAAGTCAAAGTTGTCCCATACTTCCGAATTTCCCGACGTTTTCTTTGACAAAGTATATTCCCCTGTTTCCGACTTCTTCTTTACATCAGCATGATCAGCCATTTTTTTGGTTTTAACGCCTGTGACGTGGTGTGCGTGCGGTGCAGTGGTGCACTTTACCACGCTTACGGTGAGACAGTGAGCGCAAACAGCAAATGACCCGCTAATTGTAATGTTTTTCAACCTAATTATTCTTATTATATTAGAATATTATTTTCATTTGTCCAAGCCCGACCAGAGCCCGACAGAGAGTCAAGT